>MU846312.1:0-43869 GCA_030867225.1 Colletotrichum caudatum
ATAACTACTTTTCTCTTAAATAACTAGACGTTACGGTTTATTACAGCTTATTAAAGCTTATTTTTAGTATACTACCTTATATTATAATAAAGAAGGTATTCTAAAAATTTAAAGCGATTTAGTTAAAAATAGGTAAAGTTATAATAGTTAGAAGAAAGTAGTAGTGGTGGTGATAAAGGAGGGGAAATCGGCATTTCAGGTGGTTTGGATGCAGGGTTGGTTCGGATATAGGGTGGGGTAGTTAATGCATTGTCGACGATAACTGTAATAACTATGATGGACGTTGAAATGTAGGTTATAAAAAACATTGACGACTCTGTGATAACCCTGTGTCCACATATATTCAACCCCAAACGTCACTGAGAAGCCTTTGATTATTTCTGGTATTACGCGGATGGACAGCGAGATCGTTATCATAGCAAACAGTTCAACTTGAGTGAAAACGCGCTCTACGGCCACTCTTTGCTCTTGGCAGTGAAATTATGTTGATTGCTAGTGATTCAATTATTCAAGACTCTTTCCCTTCAATGCCTCGGCCTTATGCGAAGAAACTTGTGTTTCGTCAAGTGATGGTAAACTGGTGTGGTTGGGTCGCAACGACGCGGTAGATGCAGTGTCCATGGACAGCATCAGTCTCGGCACGAACGTATTCACAAGTCTTGGGAGAACATCTTTCATGCATAGATTGAGGCCAAACAGGAGTTATCTGTCATCATATTGATGTTGTCAACTTCCCTTCCATCTTATGCCATGTTGATTTGGTTGTGAACAAGACTCTTGAAGCTGAGGGTGTTGACTCAACTTCTCGGTTTGGCGCAATCTCGTATGATTTGTTTGAGCTTCGAATACAAACTTACTGTAATGGGAATGTACGTACTGCCCAAATTCACGATGGTGATCCACATCAAATTGCAATGGTTTCCTATTCATCACCATACTCAGTCCAAAGCTACGCTTGCATTGCGATAGTTTCATGTTTACAAGACATGAGCCCAGCTTCATGACCCGGATTGAGTCATGTGGTAACTCGAAGACATCACTGACCTCCCTCTGGCAATACCAGAACCTTTTTTATGTATTGGATGGATTTTGAGGGATTGAACCATAGGACTTGGAGGCCGGCAGACGCAATACCTAACAAGCATTTAGATTCGAGTGCGACTCAGGGGGGTTCAAAACCATGTGTGCCGACTGAGGGAATCATCGTACAAGGCCAAACACCTGACTTTCTCCTAGTGCAACAACTCTAATGGACATCCGATGGAATACACTCCGCCTAGCAAGCAAGTATGCCAGCTGGCCAACGCCAGTGTCGGCGTTGAGTCACGCACACGTATGCCACCGGTATGGGAACGAAGAGGTGGAGGTGTTGGAATCCTTCTGCTTCCATCCCTCCCGCCGTGTCGAAGGGAGTCTGGGAAAGAGTCACCGATCCGAGAGGACCGTGGGTTTCGATCGTCCCCACACTCCCTTCTCTGATTCGGGCTCAAGAGCGCGTTTCCGTCCCGCTCGCATTTCTGAAATCCTGTATCCCCTAGGCTCTAGCAGCCAACCCCCCCTGGAACTCAGGAGTTTACTCCGGCGAGGGTGACGTTTGACTGTGTTCCTTTCTGCTCGAGCTCAGGATGCAGTCCGAAAGTCTAACAATCTCGTAAAACGTTGCCCCTCTTTATCCAAAAGCCAATCGAGATGTGTAGTCGTCATGGAATGAGTGGTGCCATCATGGCTCCTGTCCTATGTGCGTGCCCCCACCCCTCCGATCTCTGTCACTCGGCATCGCGAACCTCACATGCCATCCGATCCCGGTCTTGCCCCAGACATACTGCCTCAGCTTCGAAAAGATCTTTCTCATCATCCACCATGTGAAGTGACTCAACACCTCTTCCCTTGCTCAATTGGTCCCAACATCTCACCTCGTCACGGAACTCAAAACCACATCCTACAGGGTCATCCAGTAGCCTTTTTTACGAGGGCTTGCCGGAGTACGCGCAGACAAAAGGCGACCCCCCCCCCTGGCCGGGTTTAAGATAGCATGGTGTGTCCGATGCTGGTTCAAGACAGCCAATGGTGTCGACCACTGCGGCTGTATGTGTAGGATCACGGAAGCTTCGACCCTGCATCACTACTCTCAACAGGACGAATCCTGAGTTCTTTGCTTGACGATCGGGACACGCCAAACTATGGCTTCGGTTGGTTCCACCACCACCAGCTGGTGGGGAAAGGGAGGGAAAAAAGATCAACTTCCGGTTGTCCCCAGCTCCGGCTTACCAGTACGTAGCTTAGCTTACTACTGGGACGAAAGGAAATACTTGGCGAGCCAAGGTTTCCATGGGTACCAGCCTTGTTGTGGCCATCGTCCAAGTTTTTTTTTTTTGCTTTGCCTTTTGCGAACCGGGCATTCCCCAATTCTGGGTTCTGGGATGGCATACCAGTGTTTCCGGTCCCCAGCGCCTTGACTAGCAAGATGCTTCCATCACCTGCAGCAGGTCTTGTGCTTGTTCTGGGAATGGGCGCACTCACCAAGGAAATAGGGATTACATTGTGGCACCAGGTTTTCAATGATCCCACGTGGATCATTGTAGCCCCAGTTGGTCCCCCCTCCTCCCTCCCCTTTCTCCTGTCATCCCTCTTCAGTCTCCATTCCCGCCCCACAAATTCACAAAGCTACGTGTAAGATCGATCTCTGTAGATGAAAACATACCCAATCCCGAGGCGCTACCGAGATTCGGGATTTCCTCCCCATCAATGCAAGCCCTTATATGTACACGCGTTCGCTGGGAAGAGCCCGGACGGCCGCCGAGGGTGAAACGGAATGGAAGGATACGGTCGGTGGTGGGTTCGAGTCAAGCGGCCGCCAAGGCGGCCACGAACCGCGTCGCCGGAAAGCCGAGAGCTGGCCCCGACGATGACGACCACAGCATGCTAGAGAAATCGGCGATGAGCGGGGCCATGCGGCGGGCGATTTTTTTTTTTTTTAGCACACGGCATCACCCGGGGAAAGGACGGCTGGGACGTGTCCCTCGGGCCTTGGCAGGCAGAAGAGCCAAGCCGCTGCGTGATCAAATTGCGGCCGACGGGACGGCCGGGAAGAGGAAGGGGAAGAGGGGCGAGACACGCGCGCACACGGCTGGATGGCGAACAGCTGGTTGATGCAGACGAGACTCGAAGCAGCGTGCAAGGAGCCTCCCGCGATGCACCGCGCGCCTCGCCGGACAGCAAGGCCGTGGCGTGTTTCTTTAAAAAGCAAGAAACATCAAGCGATTGCGCGTCAGAGGTCGTAGAAAGTGACCGTCCGGTCTCATCTGACCTTTCCGTGGCCCGGGCGTTCATGCCGTCTAGGAAATGGCGATTGCCATGTGCACGCGCTCTGCGCGTCCTTGAGAGCGCATCTGGGTGACGGGTGTCCGTATCCCACGAACACATGGGCGGGAAGGGGGAATACCAGGAACCGCAGCCACAGATATGCTAGGTGCTAGTGATGAGTGAATGAATGAATGAATGGGGGGAGATCATGAGCGTCTGATAAGTGGACCTGGGTTGTACTTCGTTGTTGCACAAGTGGGGAAAGGGGGGTGGGGGGGTGTGATGTGAGTAATGTCATTACTCACTGGAACGAGGCGTGGAATATACGGCGCAATGCAGGGAAGAAGCCCGGCACGGAGCGGCCACCACTACAGCTACGGCCATGATCCCACCGCTACTACGTAGACTGACGTTGCCCGCAGGATATCCCGTCTCCCCGGCTTGGGAAGCGGGGCAGGAGGTCACGACGCTATGGGTCATCAAAGGTGACCAAAAGGGGCACTTGGTACATATTAAGGAGGTTCCTAGATCGTATCTCAGGGCTCCTCCGTACGAGTAGAGACACGCTGTGCGTGATATTCCTGTTGGCGATATGTGAGGATGGGGTGTGTGTGTGTGTGTGTGTGTGTGTTGCTGGCAGGCGGCGGGCGTGTCAGTCCAGGTTGCAGCGACAAGTGCTATCCCCATCGGCTCCTGAGCCGTCTGGCAGCAGTCCAACCCGCGCAGGAAATAGCACTGAACATCTTTGGTTTGATGGCGATCCCTCATGCTGGGAATGCCCGTTGGTTGGGGGGAAGGCGACGCACCGGTTGAGTCGGGTCGGCTTTTTTTATCGTAGCCCATGTGTGATGGTCGCGCTGCTGCTCGCTGGTGCTGGGCACCGCCGATCGCTTGTGGAACAGGGAACGTAGAGAGAGACACATATCCGTACTGTGCAGAGCGTTTTATGTAGTACAAAATCCCTCACGGGAATGGGAGAAAGCTTTGGGGGCTACTGCTGGGCATTTGCAGAATGCCATTCTTACATTCCTGGTCTGCCGAAGCTTGCACCGGGTGGCTGGCTGGCTGGCTTGCAGTACATTTGAGGATGGATGCATCCTTGTTTCACACGGGCAGACTAACCAACGGTCAGGAAACAGGAAGAAGAAAGCAAAATACACTGGAGGCGTGACCGTTGTTAGTTTGAAGAGTCAAGTCAAGAGTGGAACGGGATGGATGGATGGATGGATGCCGGAAGTGTTGTGCGATGGAGAAGTGGGTTGGACTTTTGAGGTGGAGGTGGCCCTTCATCCAACCATTTGCGGCGACCCATCGCCAGCACACGAGAATGCCCATATTTCATGGGACACAAGGTAATAGTGATAGTCGCTTGCCCGCGCTCACCGCGTCACACCGTCTCCGGCACACCCCCAAGATGTTCAGGACGCGACGGACGGAGGGATTGGGAAAACGGCCATCTGTCTTGTTACTGTCGACACCGCCTGAGCGAACGGGCAAGATGGCCTTCTGACCTGGAGGACCGAGGGGGAAGTAGCGGCAGACTAGACTCACTAGACTAGAGGGGGGCCCATATTTTCGGTGACACTGTCGAGCAAATCTTATGTGAATCAGTTTGCTTGCTTTCAATCAGCGTGAAGCAGCAGCGCGAGCCATCGCGGACGCGGCCAACAAGGTCGGACAGGCCGTGGACGGAGGGAGTGATGGATTAGTGTGCAGGGATCGCCCGTTGGCATGGGTGCCGAGAGAGTCGGTGATGCGCGATGCTTGTTTCCGTGTTGGCTCCCGCAACGCCCGTCTGTACGAATAATGTCACTCCCTCCAGGTACGTTGATCTCTGGTAGTATAGTACTGTACATTTCAAGAGAGGTGGTGAAACAGCGCTTGGGGGCAGAATCACAGACAAATCGGTAATGTACCCGTATGCACGGGCCGATGGTAGCGTGAGTTATGGAAAGCCCGTGATCAGCCCCGGCCGGCCGTGTAGGAGATGAGAGACGCGGGGCGGAGTGATTTCTGTCCAAAGGCCTGAAGTGAGTCGTGACTTGACGGTGACGGATGATGGCATTTCCCTTGACGGACCGTCAGTCGGCCAGTCAGTCTCTAGGGGGGCGGGCGGGAGGCAAAATGGAAGGGAAGAATCAAAAGATCTGAGAGGCTGCTGCTGAACGGAGAGACAGGTTTCGGCTGTCAATCCGATGACATCACTCGGCCGACGTCAGGGGCTTCCAGGGGGTACCTTGCCTGAACGTCCGCCCCCACTCTCTCGGTGTGTGTGCGTGTCAGGTTTTTGTTGCACAGAAAGAGGGTTTGCAGTGTGTGTATTAAGTGCGACGGTTGTGGCGCCGCTGGGATCAATCTGGCGGCGCAGGCGGAAATGATGGGAAAGACGCCCGCCGGATGGTACCGCCAACCCGTCATCAACCCTGCGTACGTACTAAAGGCCGAAGAGCTATGTCTCAGACCTCCATGGCGACTGGTAGTTTGGAAGCACGATGTACGACGTACAGTACCTTGGTAGTCTCGAAACAGAAGCCAAGATCCATCCCCGCGGCGTGGCGTGGTTGTCTAGGTCGCTATGGGAAGTTGAAGCCCAAGAGACGAACAAGGGCTACATACAGTGGGTTTGCGCAAAGCCAAACGAGTAAGCCTCCCAAGATCACGGTATTATGGTTAAGGGTCCTTGCATCGGAGACACGACGACAGTATAGTAGGCTTCCTTCCCAAGTAAACCATGTACTTCTTTGCTTGCGGGGGTTTCCGTTGCATCAAAGACAGGCCTGAGTAAGAGTTGGCGCTGCTTTCGGCCTTGCTGGGAGGTGAGCCCGCCTTTGCTGCAGTCCCTGTCCCTGTCCCATTCCTTCCCAAATGCTAAACGGACCCGCGGTGCCGGCCAAGCTAATGTACGGTAGAGATGCACCGCAGTTGTAGGAGGGTTGCAAGGCAACCGAGTAAAAGGTCGAGCGGCTGCTCCTCTAATGTAGGAACGGGGTCGAGGGGGGGGGGGGGGGGGGGTTAAACCAAGCGAGTGGGGGAGTCAAATACATACTACGTAGTGGCGGTTGGAGTTTGGGGGCCTACACAACTACGTAGTACTGTGCGAACACAATGCGTGTACATATGCTGCGTGCGGTATGAAAGAAGGTGTGGGAATCCTGTCGTTTTAAAAAATAGCGATATCCTAGGTTATGACGATGAAGGGATGCTGGTGTTACAACAGCCATGGTACACGAACATGTACGTGTAGCGTATATCTGTACTGCGCATGCAGTGCACACATATACCTGTACATAGCATTGCTGCATCGTGGCTGCGCAGCAGAACCGTGTACTGACTGGATTCGCAACTTTCAGCGCCTCTTCAGATAAACTGACGTTGATGCTGACTATCGCGAAACCGTGCTCGGTGCGGTGCATCAAGGACAGACCAGCAGCAACTCAAGTCTTGCTCGCAATATGTGTTGGTAGCTGGGCAGACAGACTGACACCCTCACTCCACCACTGGCGAGGTAGGTACCCAGCGCACGATGGAAGGTAAAGGGTCAAAAGAAGGAAACGGTTGAGCGGGACGGTTTTGTCTGATGCTTACTTGTCTGCCAGCCAGCCCACCTCGCTCAGCATACCGCATGCCGCATGCCGCTGCCCCTCCCACCCGTCTGGTATCGAGTCGATTTATTCCATTAGCGTCAGGTATTAGTGTGTCATGTTGTTGTGATGCCCAACGGAGGAGCAGAGGGTCGACACGTCGACGAACCATACGAATCGTCAGACGGACGGAAGAGAAAGAGACAGAAACCGAACTGGCATGGGGAATCAGAATCCGCTGCGAGGTGGACGCAATATCATGATCAAGAAGGGAGGAGGGGCCGCCGAGCACGCCAAAACGGCTGCTGTCTGCCGGGAGTGGACGGTGGGAAGCGTCACGCACCAGTCAGAGACCAAGCGCTGTAATTGGCGGTTGGCACGTTTCTCTGAGGCCAAGGGCTCGGGTGGGGTTCGCAGTCATTTCGACGTGAATGGTCAAGGGACCGACCGGGAATCCCAGTCTTGCCCTTGGAGGGTATGGCGTCACAGGCGTCGATCAGCAACAGGCTGTCCTGACAGGGGGTAAGCTTCCGCGACTTGAAGGGACCGCCTTGTACATAGGTACTTGTACGTGTGCGTACATACAAAGCTACCATCTCAGTACTGACTGCATGGCATGTATGAATGCATCATGCGGTTGGTGGGCTGCGGCATTCGCACAGAGACGCGGAAGCAGACGCAGGCGGCGAGGGCTCCCAGCTGCAGGTTTCTGTGGGCGCCGTTTCCGAAGTTAACGGGCTTTTCAAATAGCTGGGCATTCCACTACGGTACGTAGGTTTCTCTCGAGGGAAGGCCAGGAGAAAGCTCCGGTATCCGTATCCGTAGTACAGGTTTGTATGTGTATAATGAAGTTGCAGACATGGAAAAGAGCGGCGCTAGAGTGGCTGGCTGGTCGGTGCCCAGGGTGGGGCATTTCATCGTTTGCGCTCCTGGCAGAAGCAGTTCCCAATTTGCCATGCCATGCATGCATGCGCAATGCCGTTTGTTGCATCGTTATTGAAACATGAATGGGGGGTTGGAAGAGGAGTCGGAGGATCGGCGGCATCAACGGTTGTACATGAGTGCCTGTCTGCCTGCCTGCCTGGCAGTAAAGACAATGGAGATGAGAGGGGAATTCGCTAATAAGCCGCCATAGAAATGAGCTGTAAGTGTAGTAGGTATGGATATGTAGTTGCGTAAGTCGACAATGGGAAATCGAGCGAGCGAAGAAAAGAGAACTGCTGAGGTTTTTTTTTTCTCCTTGGTTTGGCGAGGCCGATGCCAAATGGGGAGACTCGGCCCACTCACCTTCCGGGTGTGTGCTGCTCTGCTGCCGCCACCTTCCAGGAATGAGCAGGAGGGGGGTGAGACAAAGCAGGCAGGGCAGGTAAGTATCGTGGGATGCTTGCTGCTCGAGGATGGAGGACAAAAGACCCCGAGGAGGATGACGAGCTGAATAGGAGGGAAGGGAAGGGGGAGAGAAGAATAGAAGGAGAAGGAAGAGCAAAGCAAAATCAGCCCATGCGATACGTACCGTGTATGTGGGGTGAGAGGGGGAGGGGAGGAGATATGGGTACATTACCGAGGCATGGATTCGCACATGAGTATCCGTCGTCAAGCAGGCAGGCACGCACCTACACAAAAAGAAGGACATCGGCGAATGGGTAGGTACGTATCTGTCTGTGCTCTCTCTCTCAGCGACGTCCCAGCGTTGCAATCTGTGGGGAAAGAAACAGTGACATGTGGGCAGGAAAAGCATCCCTTAGGTCCTGGCCAAATTATCCTTGGACCAAGTACGGATACCTGCACTAGGTACGAAGTACAGTACGTACCTACGCCAGGTAGGGACCTAGGTACACAACTCAGTATGTATGTATCCAAGAAACCTCGTCTTCCAATCATCTGCTCGCAGGGCCTCACCGGGACAGTTTTCGGCCAAAACGGAAACGCTCCCTGTACGTACATTTGTGGGGTAGTAAAGTACATAGTATCCGTAGTTTACGTAGTAGTTCGTACACTTTCTGCTGTGTCGTGCCCGTCACTCCGTTTCTTCCCTCAGTGCCTCCTCATCCTTCCATGCTATTGTAGCTTCTTCTTGTATCCTAACCCGGCACTTGGACGTTTTTACTAGCAGCACCAGGACGGACACGTTCCGTCAGGTAGCCAGGTACCTCAGTACGACTGCACTACCTATGGTTTAGCAGTACTGGCCGCCATCTGGCATCCGTCCGTCTCAGTCTCAGGCGAAAACATCTGCACATACGCACACACACCACGGCGGCGTTGCCTTTCTAATGAGATGAGGCTGTCGTCGTCAACTTCAATCCTAGCCGACGCCGCCGTACTGATGTGATGCTATGCTATCTGTTTCTGTTTCTACCCAGTGCGTGCGTGCCATGATGCATTGTCTCCTCTGCGTGCGTATCTGTCTCGGTTCTGACTGCACACAGCATGGACTGGACGGCTTTCTCTCCGTGGAGAACGACGGCTCACACGAAAACCGAACCCAACTGCTGGGGTTGCATTCCTCGACTTCTCAGCTTGTCTTCGATTCACCTTGTTCCATTTGACACCGACGACGCCTGCATAGGTGTGTGGGAGGGAGAGAGAAATTGTGTGTGTGTGGCCTTTCCCAAGCCACCAATCTTGTTCCCCAAGACTTGACGATCTGCTCCTTTTTTTTTCTGTTTTTTTTTCTTCTGCATCCCATCGCACCTTGTGCCGCCCGGGAAGCTGTCCGCTTATCCAATCCGCGGCGCCCCCCCGAGTCATCAACCGATACAATCCGACCCGGTCAATCAATCAATCACTACGCGCGCGGTACCTTTCCCATGCCATGTCATTCGTGCTGGCTGCGCTACGTACAGTACGCAAATAGCGCGGCACCCGCCTCGCCCCTCTCTACGCTACGCTACACTACACTACACCATTCCAATTCCACATGGCTGTCGCCATGCACACGATGCTTTGTTCCGCGCCGGCGAAGACACCGCACACCATGCCAAGTGCGGCCCATATTCAGCTCAGACATTTTGCTTCTCCAACATGCGTCTTTGCTCGAACCCGTCCTGCTCAGACGAGCAGCAAAAGCCAGTCCCAAGTCAAGAGAGGAGGCACAGCACAGCAAAGTTGCAGAGGCAAAACAGCGGCCCAGCGACAAAAACGGTCTTGATAACATCATTCTGCTCCACACCGCCTCATCCTCACTGGCTCGCTATTCGGTCAGCAATCTGTTCTGTTGCGAGCTCCTCCCTCTCCGGTATCCATCCTTGTTGTGTCCTGCACCACCCTTGGACTCAGGCTCCGCCCCTCGGACCCTGGTCGCCGGCCCTTTACAATGTACGTATGTACACTAACTATCCGTAGTATTCTTACACTACACTACAGTGATGGGCGAGAGAAGAAGGAGAAGAAGAAGACGAAGAAGAGGCCGGGAGGGTAAGGTCGCTGTCCGATCGGCACCAAAGAGCCAATAGCGAACAGTTCATACGTACGATTAGTAGCAGAGAGTGCAACCCCCCCCCCACTGTTCCCAGTACCGTAGATTGTGGCCAAGTTGGCCGCTTGGGAACGTCGACGTACCTACCTGCCTGTACTGTACTGTATTGTAGTACCTATACCATGTAGGTAGTTTACGTAGACTTGAACCCACACAGCCATCCAGTTGTATGTAATCGTATCTACCTAGGTATGTACCGAGCAATTCGTACCGGGCGCAGTACGGAGATATACTGTAAACCAATATCCGTATGTCGACGCAACCGCCCGCTCGCACGTATGCGCGCACGGCTTGTCTGCCGTAGGTATCATTACAATCCCATGCCGTATTACGGATACTCCCAGAGCATTCCCACACGGCCCCCGTCGCCCAATCTCCGCGTCTGTTCTCTTTTCTCTCTCCCTCGTCGAAATTCCGATTGCCATACGAACCCCACCGCCAAGGATCAGCCAGCCAGCAAGCGCAAAGCAGTAATCGGCGCGAGACGATCCAACCAAGAGGGCTTGCTTGCTCACTTAACCTACCGGCGGATGCTTCGTATCTATGTAGTGTATCACCCATCCGAGTGACAAGGGATTGAGTTTTAGCGAGGAAAAAGAAAAAGAAGCGGCAGAGGAGAGGGGGAAAGAAAGAACAGCGTATACGCCTCTGTAGGCACGTACACTACATAGTGTAGTTGCAGTGTAGGTAGGTAATGTACGGAGTGTAGACCGGAGGCTGCCCAAGAAACCCACCCACACCTCACGATATGCTCAGCTAGCTGCCTGCCTTCTAACCCACCCCAATCAATCACCCTCCCCCCAAATTCAAAATAGTCAGTCATGCTTTGTTTGATACATTACCCTTTGCGGCCCACCGCACCGGGTCCTTTTTTCTTTTCTTTTCCCCTTTTTTTTCTCTCTTTCTTTTCTTTCTCTCCCTCTGTTGCTCTTGCTCTTTTGCTCGACTCGCCCTGTCCCTTTCCATCCCCTCCTTCCCCCCTCCCCCCCTCCCGCCCTTCCCTCCTCTTCCGGCTCTGTCCTTGCCTTTGACAAGACCGGTAGGGACCCTACTTGCTTCGGAATACAACCATCCAACACACCCACCACCCACATCCACACCCCCCTTACATTCCATACCTAACAGTCCCACGCCCCCCCCAATACTAAGTATACCTACACCACCACCACCCAGCAGCACCGCTTTCGCAACCACCTGACTCTTTCCTCCCGCCATCCTCGACTCCTCTCCGCCACTGCTCGTCGGTTCCCCCCAAAGAAAGAACCTTGACCCTGTTTGCACTACATGGTGGCAAGACCCCGTTTCTCAGCCTGCAGCCCGGTGACGAAGTCAAAATCTTGTTCAGTTCAATACCATATTTGCCTTTTGAGTCGCCCTTTCGCCCTCCTGCAGGCAGTTGGTTTTCTACCACCACTACCACCACCACATACATAGCTTGGCACCAGAAGCCGATTCG
Source organism: Colletotrichum caudatum (assembly GCA_030867225.1). Classification (NCBI taxonomy): domain Eukaryota; kingdom Fungi; phylum Ascomycota; class Sordariomycetes; order Glomerellales; family Glomerellaceae; genus Colletotrichum; species Colletotrichum caudatum. The sequence continues at coordinate 11,819 of MU846312.1, forward strand.
ATTCAATTTCGAACAAACCAAAAACCTACCTACCTGCACCCGCTCGCACCCACACCACACAACACGACACGACACCGCCCCTCACCGACATTCGGACTCCCTTCAACACATTCGGTCGGCATTCCACTATCTACCCTCTAACAACAACACCACCCGTCAGATCACCACCGCAACGATGGATAACGAACATCAGGAGCAGCACAGCGAACAGTCGCACCTCCCTCCCCACATCGAGCGCTCCCACTCGAGTTCATCCTCCTCTTCGGTCGACCACGAGCACGACGAGCATCACATCCACCAACCCACCCCTATTCGACCTCGTTTGCCCAGCAGGAAGAGCAGTGGACCGCTGGTCGTGCCCCGCGATAGCTCAGCCGTCGGCCCTATCGATGCCGAGTTTGGTCCTGACGATGTGAGGGCCATGAGCCCGCGGCGAACTAGCGAGGACATCGAAGCACTTGGCAGAGAAGCCCGGGAAGAATTGAAGAGGTGAGCACGTCGCCATCGCCGCAACATGACCCCCCCACTCCATCAATACTAACCGAACCCCCTGTCCCAGGCACGCAAAGGCTCTCCAGGACTCGCTCCTGACCATTTTCAACCGCATCGAGGCCGTCAGAGAAGAACACGATAAGCTTGATAACAACAACAAGTTCCTCCAGAAATACATTGGCGACCTCATGACGACGAGTAAAATCACCGCCGCCCCAACCAAGGGCAAGAAATGAGCAGCCTCGGGAGCTTTGGTGGCAAGAGGAGGACGGACAGTACTAAAAGTGCATTCCCCACCCGCGCTTGGCCACAATAATACGACGCGACACTTTACACCGGGCTTGCGACGGTCATTATTCAAACCCGACAAGTCGACCCTGACGAACATCTGGGCCCCGACCCCTTCCTGGCATGTGATGCCTGGGACATTCTCTACACAGCAATGCATTCTCTACACAGCAATAATCGGACACCGCCCGCGCAGGGCATGATACCCCCATGTGGCCGAGCTGGCCTACAGCGTTATACTTGGCTCGTTTATGGCTTACGGCACGGACACGGTATTTGGAGTGGAAAAACAAACTTGCATCGGATCGCGACTTGTATACTAACGATCATCATCATCATCATCATCATTCGGGGTTTTGACATACAGTCAGATGACATTGGCATTGGACAGCATTGGGCGTTCCGGGTGTTGGCAACGGCCTTTTCGGCCTCTGGTCTTACGTTCGCATATTGTGTATATACCTTGGTTTTCTTTTCTTCTGTTTTTTTCCCCCTTTTTCTTGGCGCGAGACAACTATTCGTCTTGAATTGAAGCAAGAATGTTGTTGCAGTCTCCTCGGCTGGGAGTTGTCGCCGCGCAACCACAGCAAAGGGTCCTTTGTGATTAGGTGAAGCTATCAGTTACTCTTTCACACTGCTAGATTTACACGAGGAGCGTTTACCCAACGGGATTCTTTCGAGCGAAATACGAATGATTGGCAACGTACGCCCCCCTGCTCCGCGCCACGCTCGACTATCCACAACCCATCGTCTACGCCATGTACGCCGACGTCATTTGCCAACGATATCCCGATTTCAACGATTTCGTCCAGAAAACCAGACTGTCGGATGGAAATCGGCCAGAGACGCAACAAATGGTAACCCGAGTTCGTCTGTATGAGCAGAGCACCTATTTGTTGTCTTGGACGCTTAGTGGCTTATACGGGAAAGTGTGTGAGAAAAGAGTCCATCCAATACCAAAGACGTGTTACACGGATTCGAGGACGGCGGGCAACGATGGCCACGGCCACAAATTTTCTCTCCCACCGTCAAATCAATCAATGGACACCTATAGGCAAATTGATTGGGCGAATATTGAAGGCGGGCAATTGTACTCGATCACAGCAACCGACGGGGGTGGGGTTGTCGATTCGTTCCATTGCCCCCTCGCAAGTCGCGAAAAACTCAACGCGCGTCAGGATGCGCAGCCATCCATCATCTTGAAGATCCCATTTGCACTTGAGAAAGGAAAAGGAGGGAGGGGTGTTGCGACCTGGTGTGAGGGAGATGTGACGACATGCTGGGGATGGTCGGTCTGACGCGAGTGGCGATCGGTACCTGGAGGTTGCGCCGGGTACGCTGACGGGTGCGAGAGGGCGTCCTCAAACACCCGAGCTGGCGCGGAGGGCTCCGCTAAGGAGGGAGGATCAACTATGCGGCGGGTGAGATGGAGGTTGTTAATGGTGGTTAAGTGGTCCTGGTCTGGCTGCGACACGTCGGTTAACGCCGTCGTAACTCACATGTGTCTGAAGTTTAGTCTTCGATGGCATGCGCCGGCATGGCTGCAGGTTTGTCTGAACCAATCGGCTCGACCGCTTATGCCTTGTGCTACCGCGATATCGCGCCTGTGACGCGGTATTACATGCGCGGCTGCTTTGGTGAGCCTACATATGACTGGCCTCGTTACACAACCAAGGCCACGTGCCGGAGACCCGGGGTTGATCACGCTCTATCGAGTGCGGCCACGCTGGCACTGTTTTCTGCCATCACCGGCGATTGATCCTCGCCCTGGGCTTACATTTCGCGCGTCTTGGTGCAGTGCTGAGCGAGACAATCGGGCCAATACGACTGGTGAATCAACAGTTTTCTGTGCATTCATGCCTACTGTCGTGGAAGATGGCCGGTTTCCGTCATTCTTTTGGCCATGTTTCACACTTGGCTGACGGTGAGCTCGAGTTCGAATCTGTTACCTGTCGTTAGCCCCCCCCTAAGAAAACCCCGATTAAACCATCAGTCATGGAGCAATCCAGAGAGGAGGCTGATGAAGACAGTCACTAGAAAACACAAAAGACTAGCAGTGTTTTGCTGGGTTCACAGCTGCATAGCGAAGTGTTGATGCGTCTTTTATTACTTGCCCGAATCGGTAAATTCGACTACTTGACACGCTCAAAGTCGATCAACTTTCCCCGATTTTCCCGGAGTTTAAGGCTGCCCATCTTGGGTTTCAGGACGTTCCGCGACATTTGTTCTCTGGATACATGACTGAAGTGTCCGATGGGTCCCGTGAATTTATCGCATGCTTAGTCATGGCGTGCTTCCGGTTGCCGCTTAGCCGGAACCTTACCTGGACGACACTGCGTACAAGTCCCCACGTCATATACCTCTCTCTTGCAGGACTCATGGCCGCCGGCTATTCTCAGCTTACGACGAAAAGATGAATCGACCGTCCAGAACAGATGAGCCCTACGAGGGAGAGGGCTACAACCAGAGCCCGAACGCTCTCTCCAACGACCTGACCACCAACCAGGACCTCAACGGGACCGTCAATGCGAGAGTGCTAGAGCCGGGAGAAGACGGGAAAGCCCAGCCAGGGGTCGCAGATATTGCGATATTGCGCCCCGAGGAGGGTTGGAGTGAAGGGAGCGTTACCCCCAGGGCGAGCAGCGCCTCGCCGGTCAAGTCAGTTGGACTTGGCCATCCTGGGGGGGAGGAGGCCATGGCGGCCCTCCTCCCTACCCTTGACTCACGCCGCTCTCCTCATGGTGGCAGAGATGAGTCTCAGGCGCAATTGGGCATCTTTGGTCGCATCAAAAGCGCCGTCACCAAGTTCGGTTCCTTCGTCGGGCCCGGGTTCATGATCTCCGTCGCGTACAGTAGGGCCAGCCGCATGACCTCCTGTCCAGTGAGGAGACGAAGCTGACTGGCACCCCCCGTGCGTGTGAATAGTTGACCCTGGAAACTACTCGACCGGCGTCGCCGCGGGAGCAACCTACCGCTTCAGGCTGCTCTTTGTTGTCCTGTTGTCCAACCTATTCGCCATCTTCCTCCAGAGCCTCTGCACCAAGCTGGGCACCGTCACCGGGCTCAACCTGGCCGAGGCCTGTCGGGCTTTCCTGCCGCGGTGGATGAATTATGTCCTGTATGCCTTTGCGGAGATTGCCATTATCGCCACCGACATTGCAGAGGTGCGGTTCCCCAAACCCCTGTCGCGAGGTAACCATACGCTAAGCACGACAGGTTTTCCCTCTCTCTCTAGGTGATCGGTTTCGCCATCGGCTTGAACCTCCTGATTCCCGCGATACCGCTGGTGGCGGGGTGTGCCATTTCAATCCTCGACGTCATGATCATCCTCATCTTCTACAGGCCTCACGGATCCATGAAGGGCCTGAGAATGTTCGAGTTCTTTGTCATCGGCCTGGTACTGGCTGTGGTTGTCTGCTTCTGCGTCCAGCTCTCCCTGATCAAAGACACATCGGTGGGGGAGGTATTCAAAGGCTATCTGCCTTCGCACGCTGTCGTCGAGTCACAAGGGTATCTGCTCCTACGCAACCAACCCCCCTGTTCGCTGAAGCTCTTCTGACGCTGTGCAGTTTATATCAGGCCTGTGGCATCCTTGGCGCCACTGTGATGCCGCATAGCTTGTACCTCGGCTCGGGCATTGTCCAGGCCCGCCTACGGGAGTACGACACAAAGCACGATCTCCTCCCCCCCGGAACGGAGGAGGCCGATTTCAGTCGTGATGACGTCGATAAAGGCTACTACGTCCCGTCGGCAAAAGCCATCAAACACTGCCTCGCGACTTCGGTAGCCGAGCTCGGCTTCTCCCTCTTCACGTTCGCTCTGTTCGTCAACTCGGCGATTGTGGTCGTGGCAGGCGCTTCGATATACGGGAACAAGGACGCCGCGGACGCCGACATCTTCAGCATCCACAAGCTCCTCACAGACTCCATCTCCAAGGGCGCCGGCACAGTCTTCGCTCTGGCCCTGCTCCTCTCCGGCGTCTCTGCCGGGATAGTCTGCACGATTGCGGGGCAGATGGTCAGCGAGGGGGCGCTGAGGTGGAAGATGCGTCCCTGGCTGCGGCGTCTCGTGACCCGCAGCATCAGCGTCACGCCGAGCATAGTGATCGCCGGAGCCATCGGCCGGGAGGGCGTGAGCGACGCGCTGAATGCCTCGCAGGTCGTGCTGAGCGTCGTCTTGCCCTTCATCACTGCGCCGCTGATTTACTTCACCTGCCGGAACAAGTACATGACGGTCCGCGATGGCGCCGCGCGGTTCCGCAACCAGTCAGACGAGGAGACAACGGGAAACGCAGACGGGCTGGTAAAGATGGCCAATTCATGGTACACTGCCATTTTCGCCGTCCTGGTCTGGGTCATTATAGCCGCGATGAATGTGGCCAACCTGGTGCTGCTCTGAAGGAGCGAGCGTCGTGAGTGAGTCATGGGGAGAGAACAGCAGAGTGCTCGGTGAGGAGTACCCCTGCTAAAGAGACGGAATCGATGGAATTGTACGGTTACGCGTCTGTTTCTCGTATTTCGACGCCGGTCGTTTCCAGCTCGGTGTGTCCTTTTGTTTTTTGTTCTTCTTTTTCTCTTTTTCTTTTCTGTTTCTTGATCCATCATCGTATTGGTTTTGTTCGAAATTTGTTGATTGCGCTGTTCAACCAGCCCTGTTCTCACACAAGGCTCAACCCTTGTGTCGTCGTAAAAGTTGCACTAGGAATGACGTAGAGACTATTGTTTTGCGTCCCAGACTCGCCGCTTCTGCCTCGTGCAACACTCTTTCGACCAGTGAACTTGACACATTTACATCTTGCACGTTCCCCGACTCAAGCCGGCAAGAAACTTCGCAACACGTATGGAAAACCCAGGTCGAGTTTCAACTCTCCCTGCTCTTACGAGCACTAGAACCCAGACTAGATGCCCAGAATTGTTCTCTGTGAGTCCCCAAGTGCTCGGAACCGGCTGGGGTGCGGCTTGCACTCGACATCCTCGCGTGTAAGAAGCTGGCTTCCATGGTATGACGTGGACAAACATGCCAGGAACGATGAATCTTACCGGTATCCATAAAGAGCAGAACAATCCATCATATGCATGCGCAATTTCTGTTTATTCTTCTTCTCTTTCCTTCTCTTTTTTTATTTTATTTTTATTTTTCACTTCTTTTTATAGGTGAACTCAGAAACTCACCAAGCGTATATTCCCTTCAACCCAACCACTGAACAAACTGTCTCATCTCCGTTACTCACCCTATGAAGAGTTTGGTAAAAGGAATCCGGAGAGGTTTAGCTACAATCAAGCCGTGCGTGTCGGCGACGAGATTGAGTGCCCTGGCCAAGGCAGTAATCTTCCATTCTCACGTCCAACGAAGAATAATGAAAAGGCGCGAGGCGGATGCGGCCCCAAGACGGGTGAATTCCGCCAAGAGAGCAACGCGCAGATCGACCAAGTGTTTGCCAGCGTCGATCTGAACTTGAAAGACGCCGGCGGCAAGGGTTGGGAGCAGGTTTACGGGGTCAATCCATACCATGTACCGATGAACAACGAAGCTCCGGGTGCCATGGTCAGGAACTTCAACAAGTGGATGCCAAACCACAAGCCTATTAGGACGTGCGTGGGGGTGACGAGACTAGCCGGAGAAGACATGCGGGTGGAAAGTGGAGGTTGTTGCCCATGACCCCGAGGGTGCTGTCAAGGTTTGAATACGGAGCTGTAGTATCTCAAAGTCGTATTTGGCGTGCTAAAGTGACGGATATTGGCAAAACAAGCATGCAAAAGATCTCACAAGGGACACCGTCAAGTGTGTGATTTCAGAATTGTCAAATTTCCATTATTGTATATATATATCTTCATCTGAAGATTCAATAATATCCGATAAACGCCGGTCAGACCGCCCGCTTTCCAGCGATGAAAAGACTCATCCGGTGGGGGGAGTAGGGTATAGAGGTTGACATGAATTTTACGCCTTGCCGGCCTCGACAAGGAGAGCAGCGTGCTGCTCGGGGTGGGTCTTCTCGACGTTGCCCTTGGCCATCTTCTTCATGAGCATGTTGGCGTCGATGCTGACCTCCTCGCGGAGGACGAGGCCGGTGCTCTCCTGGACGAGGCGCCACTTGCCGGCGATGACGAGGGTGCCGACGGGGGGCTTGGCGTTGACGAGAGTGTCGACGCCCTCCTCGAGGTTGGTGATGGTGAGCTGGTAGGTGGTCTGACCGATGGGCTTCTTGTCGGTGACGGAGTAGGTGGCGGCCTGTCCGAGGCCGACGGAGCCAGACTCGAGGTTGTAGGAGATGAGGGACGGGCAGAGGGTCTTGACCATGAGGTCGTGGTTGTGAAGGGTGGCGAGGACGGCGTTCCGCTCAACGCCGGCGGGGACGGGGGTGGCGACGACGGTGGAAGACATTTTTTGGCGGTTGCGGGGAACTGGAGATGTTGTGGGTGAGTATTGGCGTAGAAGATGAGTGTCGACTTGGTGTGGTATGTGATGAAGAAAATGAAGCTCTGGCGATGCAAGATGAGCAAAAGACCTGCCGGGACCTACTTATAGATGTCTCGTCTCTCCCTTCCCTTCCCTTCGCTTTGACCGACAAGCCTGCTGGATACGGACGGTTCGAAGCCCTCCTTTCTTTACCCAGTAGTAGTACCTTGCAACCCCTATCATGCCAGATTAGCAAAATTAGCGACTCTCAGGTTGAGTGGCTGGCCGTTACGCCACTGACGGTTCAGGACGGCTCTGGTCCGCGGCAGCAGGTTGCAGGAGACGCAGGCTGGGAGGCAAGCTGGCGCCGGGCCGGCCGTGCGCCGACCGTGCTCCCGATGAGCCGGACGTCGGAGCATCGAGCCAGGAGACCTGGGGCTGGGCGCTAACAGGCTCGGCTTTGCTTTGTCACTCTGGGCAAAAGGGGCGGGTGTCCGTGGAGAAGTCCGCCAAAGCAGTACATCGGCGCCAGCCAGGCTGGGGGCACGGGGATGAGGGGGGAGATTTGCATGGTGGTTGGCAGGCAAGACAGATTTGCGGCGGCTGACGGAGCATGTCTAGAATAGCAGAACCCCAACCAACAATCCTTTTTTTTTGGGGGGGGGGGGAGGGGTAGATAGACATGTTTGTTTGGAATTGATTCAATCAGGCCATCAAGCTTGGCTTGGCTGGTTGTGCTAGGTGGCATTGCAAAGCCGCTGCTTGCATCCTCAAGTTTTGGATACGGGCTGCCACACTGATGGTGCTGCGACACTCCGCTGCACCTTGTTCCTCCCCGAGACACGCATCTTCGCCGCAAGCAGCGGGAGCGCCGTAGGAACGAACGCCTGTCTTTGTCGCTGGCCTTCCCTTGCAATGATTAGCGACAGAGCCCCCACCATGGGGGCGGGAGACTGCTTGGCATCTACGGGTACACAAGCTCGACATCTTTCACGTCTTCGCAGGCCTAGGAACCCCTAAATTTCATCCCAACCACACACACACACACACACACACACACACACAGCACGGGTAGACGTGCAAGACTAATACCCGACATGGCGCCCCTTACATTGGTCACCGGACGAGGCTAACCAATCCATAGCAATGGAACTAAAAAGGGCTTCCCAATGCGATACTAGCTGATTTCCCGCTCGGCCTGTTTTTTTTTATTCCGCAACCCCTGTAGAGTTGGGGGTTGAAAGGCATCGAAAATGTGATGCTCGCGGCCGAGCATCACCGACTCCGCCCCCACGTAAGCTTGAAATAATTTCCGAGGGAGTCGAGCAGGTAGGTGGGTAGGTAGGTAGGTAGGTAGGTATACCTGGCTGACAGGGCTCTCCAGGCATTAATCTCTCGAAATAGCAGCCTCGGCACCTGCCTAGAGCGAAGTCACATCGCCGTGCCCATCTACACTTGGCTTTCTGACTGTACCGGAGCAGCATTTCGTGTCGCCGGGGCGTCGTCCCCACGCTAGAACGCGGACCCACTGTCTGTCCGTCCGTCCGTGTCTCTCGGCCATGGCCCTGCATGATGTGGGTGTTTTGATGGCAGACGTCAATGTTTGGGGATTCAACACCACATGCTTGATGCGTGCGTGCAGCTGGGCTGCGTGTGCATCCCCCCCCCCCCCCCCCCCCCCCCCCCCCCCCCCCCCCCCCTCCGAATCAAGGGTCCAGGTGCCGGGACATTAGCGCTCAAGTCACGCAACGACACAGGATGGCCGGGTTGAAGGGATCTTTACATAGTCCCTGCCGTAGATCAGTCAATACGGGTTGGGTTGGGTTGACGATGTGGCACACGATGAACCACATAGGAATGAATCCGCACGGACATCCCCTTTCGGTTACTATTTTGAGTTGTTTACCATCTGATCTCCGGGCCAAGACTTGAGGTAGTCTCACTCTCAGGTCCGGAGGAGTGTGCATGCTCAATCTGCCTCGAAGGCTCACCTATCACGGCAGTTCTATCCATCACAGCAACTTTCTTACGCTGCATACAGCTCGAGGGACTCCCTTCTGTCGGGATTAGTTATCGCTCGTGAGCTTCGCATGTCGACAAAACGACCGACGCATGAACGATTCGAGCCAATGGCGCAGAGGGCGGAATATGAATTCCCTCCCCGCATCTTAGTCAGCGACTGTAATTCTGGGCCATTGGCTCCACTCCACAGCACGTATGTCATCTCCGTCTTGCTTGTCAGGCGAGGCGAGACGACAATCTGCTGGCGAGCTCGGTCTGCGTGCCTCGGTCTTTGTTGTCGAACCCAAAGTCCTGCACACTGAGGGTTTCGAGAAGTAATATACTAGCCCTGTGGATGGATGAACCCTTGCAATCTTATCTGTCGCCGTTATGCCCCCCCAAACGTTGTCGGAGCGCGCTGCAGGCAATCCAAAGCGCAGGTATACCTCAAAAGCATGCGAGGAGTGCCGGCGCCGAAGAGCAAAGGTAGGCCGAGTATATTTTCCCTTGCCGAGTTCTCCATTGATTGATTAGCTGCCGAAGCATTGGTTTGATGTTGGACTTACATAAACTAGTGTGACGGCCAGCGACCCGTCTGCGCCCGGTGCTCCGAGCGCTCCCTTGATTGCCTTTACAGAAGTGCAGAGGATGGCCGCAAGCCTGCCTCAAAGTCATATGTACAGCTTCTGAGGAACCGGATTGACTTGCTAGAAGCCGTACTGCAATCCCGCTCCATCGATGTTGAAGCCTCCGTTTCTCAACTCTCGACCACAGGGGTAGCACCTCAACTGCCCTCCGTCATCTGTCTGTTGGCAAACGGCAGCGATGCTTGCCTGAGCCCTTCGGCTTTCGATGACCTCTGTGCCACTTTTGAAGGGGCCCTTTCCCTTGACGATGCCGTCAACTACGATCAGGATGGCGAAATGCGGTACTTTGGACCCTCAAGCGGTCGGTTGGAGTTCCAAAGCGGTAAGCCTCATCTCGCATCTCCCCCCGCCGCTGGTTATGGCGAGAGACTGCTATTGACTCCCCTGGAGAATCCACCCCTGAAAATGAAGAGTGTGGAAACAATCCTGCCACCACGAAACCTGTCGAGACAAATCGCTTCATCCTACCGTTGGAAGTCGAGGTTTACCCGGAAGATCTCCAAACAGAGTTGATCGACCTGTTCTTCGAGTATCAGAGTCCCTGGTGTCAGGTAGTAAACGAGAAGCTGTTCAGAGAAAGCATGAAGACGCAAGGTCGCTATTACAGCCCGCTGCTCCTCAACTGCATTCTTGCTTTGGGGTCTCGCTACTCAGACAGGATTGATATCCGCTCGGATCCCACCGACCAGAACACGGCTGGGAAACCGTTCATGCAGAAAGCTGAAGTACTCTTGCACTACGACATGAAACGACCGACCATTACAACACTTCAGTCAATGTCAATCCTGGTTGGAGTCTATGTGGTACGTAGCTGTGCCTAGAATGCGGATGAGATTAGGTATTGCGATATGCTGACGCGTGCCCAGGCTTACGGCTGCGATGCGGCAGGGTGGCTTCACCAGGGGATGGCAAATCGGCTCGCCCTCGACATGGGGCTCAATCTCGATGCCGCATCTCTGAGTGGCACGTTTCACATGTCAAGTGAAGAGATAGAGTTGAGACGGCAGGTATACTGGTCGCTGTACTGCGACGACAAGCTCGCGGCAATCTACACTGGACGGGTCTGCAGCCTGCTGGTAAGCTCTGATCACGCCGTTGTTGAGGCGAGGGTCAGTGATGCTAATGGAGATTCAATTGCACAGGATGTCCAGGGTGCCGTGAATCTTCCATCGCCACTCACGCCAGAACAAATGAGTACCGCGGCCAGCGACACGAGCGACATGGTGCGATGCAACAAGAAGATACTTGTACACCGTGGGCTGATTGGACTCTGTCGCATCTTGGAGAATATCCTGCTCGCTCTGTCAGTAACCGTTCAACCGATCACGTCGTTGGCGGATCTTTTGCGATCAACGAAGCTAACGAGTAACTCCAGATACGCCCCAAAGCCTCTGTACAAAGGGCCGCAGAGGATATCGTTTCTCCAGTCGTGTACTCTCGAGCTCAAGACATGGTTCTACGAGCTTCCAGCGGATCTGAGGATTGACAGACCGAACGATTTGCCACAGGTCTACACCCTGCACATGGTCTATCACACCTGCTGCATTCTCCTCTTCAAGCCCTTCCTCATCAGACCGAAGGAGGCGCCCGTAGCACCAAGGACAGAGACCGTTAAGCGAGTCGAAGAGCTTTGCGTCGAGTCTGCCAAGCGGATATGCCACGCCGGCAAAAGGTACAGACAAGTCTTTGGGAGCTTCCGCAAGAGCCCGATCTCGGCTACGCACTGCATACTTACCGCCACGCTGGTTCTCATCCAGTATGCGAGACCCGACCCTGAATTCGCGAATACCGGTAGACCGTGCTGTACCTTGTACATTGAAGCGTGCTTGGATATCCTGAGCGAGCTGTCGACATCATGGAAGCCGGCTTGTAGGATGAGAGTCGACCTCATCAAATACCTCTACCAAAAGTACCCCGAGAGAATCCCGAATTCACTGCTCCAGAGTGACCGGAAGAACTTGGCAACGCTCGCCGGACGGGACACGGAAAATGTGTCGGTGCATCCGCAGCAGACTCTTGAGCAGAACCTCTGCCCACTTATGCTCTGCCCACTTATGAACGTCATGTGTCAAGATTTCGTGTGGGATGGTGCAGGCCAAAGCTTCCAGGAGCTCAATGGTGTCTCGGAAGCTGCCTTTAATACCCAGTTCGCTCTGGCAGATGCCATTATGGACATCGGCCAACAGGACGGAGAAACTTTCATGGATGATGCCTTCTGGGAAGGCATGAGCTTTGGATTTGGTCACGAGTCTCAGATTTAGGGATGGGGATGCGTCTGAGCTCAAGTGTCTGTTACTGGCTCACGGCATATTTTCTACGTCGAAGATCTGGTCTTCATCGTCCCCTGTAGGCAGCAGCTCCAGCCCCAGCAGGCTCGCACCTCATCCTTGGTCTAAACAATTGCTGGCAAGATCGAAGGATAGGGGGATGCGAATGAACTAATGGGATAGCAGCCAATCGCCGACGACTTTGTCCGGCATTCAAGGTGAACACAAGACTAGGATGCAAGTAGCAATCTCATGTGAAAAGGCCCGGCGCGTTTATGGGCCTTGGAGCCTAGCACGAGGGTCTCTCTAGGCCCTGTTAGAGTCACCGTCATGTGGCTGGTTTACCTGCTATTCGCCGAAACCTTTTTAGGTAGAATCGATTTTGAATCAAGGAACAACACAGGCCCATGCACTTGGAAAAGTCCCTTCAGCATTCAGGTGAGACTCGTGAAAATCCCGAGACCGCAAAACGATAAACCCAATGCTGTTCCTAGTGGAGCCGCTTGCAACACTCCGCATCGTTTACTTACACGCATTGGACGTCGAGGCCACCCGCTTTAAGAGAAGCCGGAACCCCCCGCATTGCCCCAAAACGAGACACCAGACCAACGGTTTGCCCCGTCACGCTGCATCCTGTATCGCAGCGAGCTCTTACAGCGTTGGCGAAACAAGCGAGAACCCTGTATCCAGAGTGACTCGTGTATGTCTGCGCAGACATATTGAGTGCGATCGACTTCCCCTACTGTGAGCTGGCCTCCTGTTCCTCGGTTTTGATGCGGCCGAGTGTGCATGACGCCGTTGGTCCGTAAGATGCCTCCCAGAAGGCGAGTTTGGGAGGCCGGGGTCTAGCCGCAGATAATACCGACAAGAAAGAAATTGAACCCTATGCCACTACGCACCCAGGCGAACTCGACCGAGAGACTCTTGGTGGACGAAATCCCGACTGTTCTGGTGATGCGTTCATGTACGGGCCGCATACACGCCCCCTTGACCTGAGCCGGTGGTTCGGGGGATACCCGTCACAACCCTGGGCGGTGGAGTCCTCGAGCGCCGAGCGGCGCGTGGCCCCGAATCCTCCAAACTTGCGACCCGTTCCGCCCCGGCCCCAGCTGCCTAATACAGCAGGTCCCGTGACGCTCAGATACCGGGACAACTCGGACAGTTCTGCCGGAACCGGGATCGTGCTTACTGAAAAACCCATCAATCAACACGTAGACCTTGTATTTTGTGGTAATCCTGGTCCGTTCAATGTGTTTATATTCCCCGTCCCGTGTCGCGTCGACGGGCCAGACTCATCCGCAAGCAAGCTTCTGCTCGCTCGCTGGCCATCGAATATCGCCCACCATGCCCGAAATGAAAGTGCTGGTTCTCGGGCTTCCCAGAACAGGAACCCAGTGTACGCATCCCCCAAAAGTCATGGACTTCTCCCTTCCAAAAGACGTAACGCTCACGTCCCCTGACCCTTTCTCCAGCCCTCGCCGACGCCCTGGCCCACCTCTCCATCTCCCCCGTCTACCACATGCGGGAGGTCTCCAAGTCCGCCCACCAGGACCTCTGGGTCTCCGCCATCGCCGACAACCTCCCCCGGACCTCACCCCTGCGCCCCTGGTCCCGCGCGCAGTGGGACGCCCTGCTGTCCGGCTACGCCGCCGTCTCCGACTTCCCCCCCGCCCTTTTCCCCACCGCCCTCGCCGAGGCCTACCCCGACAGCCTCATCATTCACACGACCCGCCCCTTCGACGCCTGGGAGGCCTCGATGAGGGACACACTCGTCCACGCGCACCGCCACCGCGACCCGGAGAGGAGGTCGCCGATGGAGGCGCTGGCCAACGCCTACCACGCCGCGTGCTGGGATGACGACTTTGAGCAGAACGGGAGGGCGTATTTCGAGAGGCACCATGAGGAGGTTCGCGCCCTGAAGGGGGGCGGGAGGAGGTTCCTGGAGTACCACCCCGGCGACGGGTGGGCGCCGCTGTGTGAGATGCTGGGCGTTGCGGTGCCCGAGATTCCGTTTCCACGCAGTGATGATTGGGTTGAGTACAAAAATCAGGTTCAGCGGGAAAGGAACGAGAGGAAGACGCAAGAGGCTGTAGATAACAACTAGAATGCAACCGCGGAACCTCACGAAGGGGGATGGAACATCAGAAAAGGCGGATTCAAGCAGTCGATAGGAGCTCGATCAATTGCTATTATGGCTGGAGTAAACACTAGACAGCCTAAGCCTAATGGATATAAAAACGGTCCTAAACGAGTGTAGTGAATGTAAATTACCACCAAAGCCCGAAAGCCTGCCAGGCTGATGTTGAATAGCCCCAATCTATCTCATTTCCATGTTGGACCCGGACATGATCCTCAGTTAATTGGCACCAGAGAGCCACCGAGAAGACCCCCTGTACCCTCCCCTCCCTGCTTTCCCTCCAGCCTGCACAGAAGCATTTGCATTGCAGCGAAAAACACTCGTCTCATTCTAACGTGCAGGCTTAGACCTGTTCGTTGGGAACGCGTGCAATAAGGCCAAGGCCTAAGTGGCGCTTCACGGCCTTCCAAGCTTCGATAAGAGCAATGTAGACAACCACGCAGGCGATGACGATACCCCACTCCCAAGAAATCATGTCGTGCTTGAAGACGATGCGGTTGACAACGGGAAGGTAAATAACGGGGAAGGTCAAGAGGAAGCCACCAGTGACGGCCCAAAAGAGGAAGCGGTTCTTGTAGACGGTCTTGAACACGGCGGTGGGGCCGGTCCACAACTCGGGGTTCATGTTGAACAGACTGCGCTGGAAGTGCTTTACCTCCCAGGCAGTGACCAAGAGCAAGAAGCTCAGGGTGGCGTAGACGGTGGAGCGAGCCCTGAAGACGACGCCGCAAGTTTCGTTCCATCCGTCGTTGCAGTGACTACCAAGGTCGCCAGCGCCAGGGCCGTAGGCGACGGACGTGAACGCGGCCAAACAGAGCGAGCCCATGAAGAAACCGTAAATCATTTTGTCCCGGATTAGGTCCCAGGTGAAGACACCGACTCGAAGGCTATGGGGTGGGCGGAGGAGGATGTCAGGCTGCGCCTCCTCGAGACCCAGACCGATGGCGAGGAACGATGAGGTGATGAGGTTGACCCAGAGGATCTCCAACGGAGAAAGAGGGAAGATGGAAGTGCCACTTCTATCCTTGAAGGACAGACCGATAAGGAGAAGGATGACCTGGGAGATGTTGGAAATGAGGAGATGGAGCAAAAACTAGATGTTGGTTAGTATGGTCTGTCAAAGCACAGCGGCGGATAAATGACATACCTTCTGAATGTTGTCAAACAAACGACGACCCTCCCTAATGGCGGTGACGAT
This sequence comes from Colletotrichum caudatum, assembly GCA_030867225.1. Taxonomy (NCBI): domain Eukaryota; kingdom Fungi; phylum Ascomycota; class Sordariomycetes; order Glomerellales; family Glomerellaceae; genus Colletotrichum; species Colletotrichum caudatum. The sequence goes on from MU846312.1 coordinate 27,248, forward strand.
GGACGAGAAGTTGTCGTCGGTGAGGACCATGTCGGCTGCCTCCTTGGAAACGTCACTGCCCCTCTTGCCCATGGCAATACCAACATGGGCTTTCTTGAGGGCAGGCGAGTCATTGACACCGTCACCAGTCATGATGCAGTAGGCATTACGGCGATACATGGCCTCCAACATTCTGACCTTGGTCATGGGGCTGCATCGAGCAATGACCAGGGGAAGGGCCTCGAGCGCATCGACTTCTTCGTCCGACATGGCGTCGAAGACGCCGGCAGCCATCACAGATGTGGGCTGCTCGCCTCCACGGAGGATACCAACTTCGCGGGCGATGGCAGTTGCAGTCTTGATATGATCACCGGTGACCATGTGGACGGAAATTCCAGCAGTGTTGCACTGCTTAACGGCACCAAGAGTCTCGACACGGGGAGGATCGTATAAGCCTGCAAGACCCAAGAAGCGAAGATTGCACTCAGCCTCGTTTCTCTCGCCCGCGTTGTCGGCGTCATCAAGGAATCTGTGTGCAACACAAAGGACTCTCAGGCCCTCGGAGGCGAGCTCATCAGCCTTGGCGACGATCCTTGCCTTGGTAGCTTCGGACTCAGCGAGACGCTGGACCATAACCTCGACAGCGCCTTTGGCGAAGACCTGGCGGGGTGCTCCGGGGAATTCGTAGACGACACTCATGAGCTTGCAAGACGAATCAAAGGGAAACTCGTACAACATCTTGGTCTTTTCAGACGAGACGAGGTCGTTCTTCCCCTTTCCATAGCGCATGGCGAAGACCTGGAGGGCGATCTCAGTGGGCTCGCCAATTGCGGACCACGTAACGGGTACTTCGGTCGCGGTAGTCATGGACTCGGCATCGGTTGAGGCGGACGTCTTGCCGTCGGTAACAGCAGCGTTGTTGCAGAGGGCGATAGCCTTAAGGAAGGCACTAAATGGCGACGATTGAATAGTGTCGTCGGCCTTCTCGGCTGTCGGAGTCGACGTTCCACTAGAGGCCGAGCTCGACGCGGCCGAGCCGGGCCACCGCACTTTGCCGCTGGTAGGGTCATAAGGGTCGGTGGTACCTTCGATGATGGCGGTCGTATCTTCGGCCAGCCAAATCTTTCGAGCGATCATTCGACCCTGGGTAAGGGTGCCGGTCTTGTCGGAACAGATGTTGGTGACGCCACCGACGGCTTCGAGTGAAGACAGCTTGCGAACAATGACATTGCCGGAAGCCATAGCCTTGGTGCCCACAGCCATGGTAATGGTCAGGACGGCAATAAGGGACTCTGGAATGACGGCAACTCCGACGCAGATGCCATAAATAAGAACCTGGTCGTCAATGTTGAACCTGCTGACGGAGAAGACAATGATGGCAAGGAGGATAGCCAGGCCGAACAGCAGAAGGGCGAACTTGCTAAGCTTGACCTGCAGGGGGGTGCCCTCGAGACCCAAAATGCTCTTGCCGGCAGCCTTGACGCGCATGAGGGCGCGGGTGGGCAGAGAGGCGTTCTCGTCCCGCTTGCGGGTGGTGCGGAGCATCATTGCGATCTTGCCCACCTCGGTCTCCATGCCGGTGGTGGTAACAATACCGCGAGCGCGTCCTCGAGTAACGGTAGTGGCGGAATAAACCATGTTGATGCGGTCGCCGAGGGGGATGTCGGCTTCCTCGAGTATGGCCTCGGGGTGCTTGCCGATGGGCAGCGACTCGCCGGTAAGGAGGGCTTCGTCGATGGAGAGGTTAATCCCATCGATAAGTCGGAGGTCGGCCGGGACGACGTCGCCAACAGCGATCATGACTAGATCACCCTTGACGAGGCTCTGGGCCTCGATGGTCTCTGCGATACCGTCGCGGATGACCTTGCATGTCGGGGCGGACAGCGCGTACAGAGACTGAATGGTCTGTTCGGCATTGTAGTCCTGGATAAAGCTGTGACGATGTCAGTCATGGTTTTCTTGACGGCTGCTGTTTGCCGTGTTGTTGAATGACAGGTGTGTGTGTGTGTGTGTGTGTGTGTGTGTGTGTGTGTGTGTGTGTGTGGAACGTCGTCGGTGGGCAGAGTCAAAATGGGCAAGGAAAATGGCAGGGTCCTGGGGGTTTTGATGGCGCGCCACGTCCGGCCAAGATCCTTGCAGAAGGGAGCTTGGTGCGGTACGGTGTGGTGCGGTACGGTGCCACAAGGGCGGTCAGTGGTCGGTCACCCAACCCAGTGGCAGACGGCGCTGCAGTGTGCCACCACCCACCACACGAATTGACCGACCAACTAACCGCACAGCGGAGCTAGCGGCTTAACACAGCAGGCGGGCCGACAAGGCCTGCCAACAGGCGAAGCAGAGGAGACGGACATGGCAAGATACCGCAGGTAGGCAAGACATAAGAGGGCGAAAAAAGATAAAAAATAAAAAAAAGGGGGCAGAACAGAGGAACTCACCCCACGACGATGTTGAGAACGATGACGGCGGTGATGACACCTGCCTCAATGTAATCTTGGATGGCAAAGGATAGAATGGTGACGATCACAAGGACGAGCGTCAGACTGTTGGAGATCTGTCTCATGACAATCTCCCAAACGGATAGGCCCTTTGCGCCATCGATACGATTAGGCCCGTCCCGTTGGAGACGGGCAGAAGCATCGGCCTTTGAGAGGCCATTTTCAAGATGGGTCTGCCAAAGGAGACCTAGGTCCTCGACAGGGACACTATGAGCAGGGCGGTGAGGGTTGCTGGAAATGGGCGGGGGCCGCGGTATAGACGGCGGCTCGTCCTGCTCGGGGCTGACTTCCGCGGCAGTTGTGCTGTGTTCACCACGCCTGTTGGCTTCGGGTTCTCCCATCGGATATCAGTAGGGTACTGCTAGAATGCGCTCTGGGGAGGTCGGGGGGGGCGACGTTGGTGCCTGTGATGAAGGCCAAAACTGGCTTGCTCTGTTGTGGGTGGATGGGGAGAGAGGGAACGTGCAAGCTAAGAGCTTGAGGTGGTGATATAGAAGAAGAAGAAGAAGAAGAAGAAGAAGAAAAAGAGAGAGGGGCAGTAGGTGTGGCAGGAGGATGGCGTTAAGTTATAGTTCCGGTGGGTGGAATGGATGCCAAGGGAGGGGGGGGGAGGAGGGAGGAAGGGAGTGTTCCGGGCAGGCGAACAGAGATAGAGAGAGTGAGAGAGAGAGAAGGAGGAAGAGGGAAACAGGCGTATCGGTCGACGGTCTGGGGGATGCGAGGATACAGGGACGCGGGCGCGGGGGCGGTGGTGGGAAAATAGCTCCGACCGAACGGGATTTGGAGTGGATGGACCGAAGAAGTGAGGGCCGAAGTGGCATCCGTTGGGCGACTGTATTTCTTGGCTCGTCGTTGTCCGTACCGTACCGGGCTGGGGCCGTGCCTGCAGGTAGTTAGTGATGATGAATGGAGAATAAGTGGAGGCACCTTGCATGGTGATTCGGATGCGGTGATCTGATATGTACATTACCTCCTACTAGGCATGTATGTAGGTAGGTATATAGTATATACCTAGGTACTGTATGTATGTATGTTTGGGAGAGGAAGGCGCCGGGAGGTAGGTACCTACCTAACCGGGCAAACGGGTGTGCGTATGTGACTGACAAGTGAAGACAGACAGGGTTTGCACGGTTACTTTGGTAGGAACTCTGAAGCCTCCTGCCTAGGTAGATGGCTATACTTGTGAGGTACTTATCCTAATGTGACCCTACAGTGCAAAGACAAAGTACACTATCAGGGACTCCTCCTGCCCGCCTCAGGAACCTACTTATCTAGACACTTTGCAAGTAGGTAGATGATGGATTCGTCAGTCTTGTAGCGCTGCCTTAGGTACCTCCCTCCTCTTAGTAGTCTTCTGTTCGAGCCCGTCGTCCGTGTCACTCCTGTCACCCGCCGCCTGCCGGGCATGTTTTCTGCTGGAGCCGCACACTGATTGGGTGTAACGGCGATCTGGAGATTGGACTTGGCAGTCAACTTAAGGAGACTGGCTCGATCCGATTGCCTCAAACTTTTGATCTATTTCAAGGCGTGCCTTGAGTTGCTTGCTTGCAGATGGCTTTGACAGGTGCAAAGGCAGCCCGAAACGGGGGTGACTGTTGCCGATGGGCATGTAAGAAGGCGGCAAACTATGTATGTTGGTGGCCATTGGCGACATACCTACATACCTAGGTACCTAGGTAGGTACAGTACCCACCTATGCTGATACAGGCCGCCGACCAGAAGAAGCAACAGATGGGAAGGAAGCTGAAGGTGATGTCTGTTTTACTTCCTGCCTGTCTAATGCTGGATGACTGACTACCTGCCTATATTGATACCTACCTAGGTAGTGTATGTATCTCACAATGCAATGCACACCTTCCCTTCTTCGCGATGCACGCAGATACAGATTGGCAACCCCGTCAGGGCGAGATGTCGTTGTCCGCTACTGCCAGCGTACGTGTATTTGCACGTAGGTAGGTACATAGTAAGTAGTCGCCCTTCGTGCAGGCCCCGTCCTATAGGTACGATGTGAGTAGTGTATTGTACAGGTATGAAGCTGGGAGAACCGGACCGCCGGTGCAGTGCAGTGCAGCCACTGGAAGCGGCCGATAACGTACCATACCATGTACAGGTAAAGTATTCACGACTGTCTGCCCAGCTACCCTACCTACCCGGGTATACCTGTAGTACTTAGCATGCTGAACGCGTTCGCAGCACGGCAAATACAGTGGGCGCAGTACTGTCACAGCCCCCGCTAGCAGCGCCGTGGCAACACACATCAGGACCTGGCAAAGCAAGCGCTCCCGCTGGAAAAGGACACGACACGATACCACACGGGAACGCAGGCCAGCGGCGCCGCCAAGAAGCACCGTTGCCCACCGAGAGTGGGTTAGTCGTCATTATCAGGGAAGGAGAGAACCTGCCGTCCAATCGTGGAGCCCCGAAGCGGCCGGGGCTGGGACGCTTCTGGCCACCTGATAGGAGGGAGCGGCCACAGTGGCAGTGCAAACCACTCGTCTAAACCGTTCCGCCCAGCTGCCAAACCGTCCGTCCAAACCGGCCACTTGGGTATGTGCATTCGTATTATGTATGTGGTATACCTGTACCATACCTACCTACCTAATGGTGTACGCCTGACGACATTCAACAACATCAACGCGATGCAACGATGCTTTCGATAGGTATTAGTGTCGTATTTGCACAACTCGTACCTCATCTCAGGTACCCATTTACACACAAACGACACCGTACACCTAGGTAAGGAGTTAGGCAATTACCCCTCGCTGCTCACAATCATGGCCCTTTGGTCATTCGCCAGGTCAGTCATCAAACGCTGGCTTATCTGATTGGCTGTGCTGACACGCGGCTCTTGGCGAATTGCGCTTGGGCCCGCTCCTGCCCCCCCACCACCATTAGACTCCGTTCCAGAACAGAGAAGGAAGGAAGCAAGCAACGATGGGAAGAAACATTGTTGTTCTTGCTTCCAACAAAATGCTTTCCGCATCAGTCATCCACGTGTAGCAGGTCCACGCGGCCGAACGAGAAAAAAAAGAAAAGAAAAAAAGCACGCTCGCTGAAATGTCGCAAACAATACCAACCAAGATGCGTTTCTTGTGTGGCAAGTAGGTACGTAAGTGAATTCGCCGTGTAGTGTACACATTCAAAGCACATCAGATGACATTCCTTCCCTCACAGATACTTATCAATGGATGAGGGGGAGACCCTTGCGCCTTTCTTGGCCAGTTCGTCGGCCCCCGCCAAGCTCACCCACCCTCCCTCGATGTTCCTCATAAACGGACACAGACCGTCGGTCGACATCATACCGACTGACAACATCGGCCTCCTCGTGCCCTGATTTCCGTCCTCCTCCCGCCCATCCGGCCACTCATCATCAAACATTCGTCAAGCGTCTAATCGCCGCCCTCCTCGTCATCAGCACCACCACTTGCACCGAATGCCCAACCCGTACCCGTTCCGATGCGCAAACATATCGGGCAAATTCAATTCATGGTTTCTCCAAGAAATTATCTGGCCTGACCTGAACTGACCGTGCCTCTTGTTCAAGGAAATTCTGTTTTCCACACCATCGCTGCCAATAATAGCCAACTAAAGACTGGCTGCTGCCGTCGCCCTCCTCAAGTGGTACCTAATGTACACTAGAAGTAGGTGAGCACGACACTTCCCCACCCAACGCGGCTGATTGATTACATTGCTGGCTGACTGACTGACTGGCTAGCTTTTGCTGCTCTGTCTGCCCTTCTTTCCCTCCGCTCTCCAATGCATTGCGCTTTTCCAAAGGCAAGCGAGAGTGCCTGGGTCGCATCGCCGGTCTGGCGCGTGCATACCTAGGTATCTGGTGCTGCCATGGTTCACCGCGGTGCGGAATCATCGTTTCCACTCCTCCATCCGACCCCATATTCCTGGTCTTGGCACTGGATCGCCATGGTCGAGACATCCAACGGGAAAGCTACGCGCTCATGGTCCTTGGAGGTGCATCGTGGCACATGACCCCTTTTGGGTGATAATGAAACTCTTCTTTGAATCGCATTGCGCAACTCGGCCAAGACCACGCTAACAGCACTTACAGTGGCTTTCCACAGGCATCATCGACTCTGCTTGTCCGCTTGGCACCTCTGCTTGCCAAGGTAAAAAAAATGTCCTGAAACTGACTGACTGACATGGGCGGCGGGCGAGTCGAGCTTGGCCATCTCTTCAATTCGTCGACACGATGGCTGCCCAAGCCAGGAAACTGCAACCGACTCTGTCGGCCAGAGAGATGTACGAATACGCTACTACTACGTAGTGTGTGACTGACTAGAGTCGGCAGCTTCCAAACCGCTATCCTGGATACCTGCCGCTCCTGGGTTCACCCCTGAATCGCTCACCCTCTGTGGCCTTGTCCTGCGGGAAGCCTCCTAAGAAACCAAGCGGACGTACTCCGGCACTGCACTGCACTGTACTGCGCAAACAGGCCAAGCATGCCCACCAGCAAAGCATGTAGGTATTCACATCGACGCACAAATACAGACAGGCACTGGACCATGCGCCAAATGCGGCTACGTCTGCCACGAACCATTGCCGTTGCTTGCTTCGCGTTGCTCTCCCAGGGAGGTCTAGCTTAGTGGCCAAGTTGGAAATCGCATGCGGCGAAGCGTGTACAATATTTCTCACTTCTTGACAAAGTCTTGAGTCGTTGCCCAGCCATTCCTGTTTCCGCCACTCGCCCCGTCTGTCTGCCACGTATCGGCGATCCACACGTGCAGCAGCCCCGTTTTGCATCTGCTAAGCTTAATTGCCCCAAAGGTTTGCGCCAATCTGACGGCTCCATTCACGGAGCTTAGATCTGTCTGCCGCACGATGACAAGTGTGGGGGGGTTCCCCCAAGCGCTCGGATGTCCGGAAATAGAGCCAAGACGAGAGGTCAGAAGGGGCAACGGGCACTTCGCGCTGCGCTGTGCTCACACGAACGATGGGCCCCGGTGCAATGCTGGGGAACCTGGGGGAAGAAGAGGGGAAATGGATCTCGCCCGGCAAGACGCGGGGAGCGTGTTACTAACTGCGGTCTAGCTAGGTACCGCACACATTCTCATTACCTATCCGTACACGCGATGGTCTGAGATGGGCCCCGGCACACCTTCGCGCTCTCGGAAGCCAGAAGATGACATCTGGACGCCGAAATCTCTCCAGGCCTTTCACTGATACCTCGCCGCCGTCCAGCACTGCCCTGTGGGTCATTTCTCGGCGCTCACGAAATGTCTGGGCATCAACGCGGTTGCAACCGCTCGTCGGAAGAAGTCGTAGCGAAGACTGTCTGGCGGCTACGGCAAGAGACGTCGTTGAGATTGACGATATTCCGCCCGTGAGCCTCAACGTCTAGGAGGGGCGTGTTCCGGGGCGTTGGGCAACAAGACATGCCCTGTCGCCGGCAAGCCGAAGCGGTGAGGGGCATGGCGCCAGCCTCCTTGCGGTCAAGAGCCCTCTCCCTCCTCCCTTGAAGCCTCAGATCCTCGGCTCAGAGCACTCGAGCTGGCAATGTCACCTGACCGAAGAAAGCACGTCTTTAGTGAAAGCGGGACGGTTGGTCAATGGGCATTACGGCATGCATGCCTCTTGCAGACTTGTCGTCTGAGAGAATTGTTCGCAAAACAGTCGTTGGGTTTGCCGCTGGCGTTGACTGAGACAAGCAGAAACAACACAAATCACATCCGCTATGCTCTTTTTGCTGCTTAGCCAAGCCACTAACTGCCTCGAGGACTGATGCACCGGCCGCACCTTAGGCACGGTCTATTTCGTGCTGATGTCGGCGGCTTGATGAGAGTAGGGGGCATGTCATCCGAACGCCTCCAGCCGACGGAGCCACGATATGTCGCGAGCCAAGCCCAGTGTTCGTTCTCACATCACTGCCGAGACCACTCGAGCCGATGTTGATTGCGCATGGCGCGTGAAGGGGTCCTGCTACTTCCTTGGGTATCTCAGCACCACCAGAGATGTCTCCGCGAAGCAAAAAGTCCTACATGGGTTCGGCCCGATACAACAGGCGAGAACCGAGTATTGCCCCAAAGCATCGTGATGAGTAGTCCACTTAGCGACGCCCGCGGCATCCGGATCACTGAGTTTGCCTCTGCTGTGAGGGGACACGTCACATTTCCACTTGCTCTAGCTGTAATATCGTGCAGGTTAGCGCGGCCGGCTCTTGCACTCATTGCCTTAGCCTGCTAAAACATCGGGTTAAATCACACGGGTCGGAGGACCGAGCTCCTCGGTCTCCGTTCCAGTGCTCTCTCACGGTGCAGCTCGGCCGCGATCTGTCCAGCCTGTCCTACCTCCTTCAAACAGCCAAAATAACCGACTGGTCAACTTCAGTGATCGCTCACGCACTCCCGGCACCCTGACACCGTGCCTGGCTCACACAGCTCCATACTCGGATCCGGACAACAGAGTCGGACCACGTATACTGCAACAATTCCCGGTACATGTTGACATCGGAAATTCCACAAAAGAGATCGATACAGCCGGCCATGTTGAATTGTACCGAACAACGATATCAAGGGGTACTTTGCACAGACTCACTTGTACCCAACTAGTTACTGGAAAGACTATGGTATCATACGCAAATATCCAAGTAGCCTACTTCATCGGCGAGGTATTGCCTGGTCGGATGCCAGAACGCACAATGGCTATTGCTGTGCCATCCTCCTCGTCTGAATGAATGGCCTTTGTTCATCAATTTCATCCTCACTGAACCAGGTGCCGTGCAAACCGTATGGCACCCGCTGTGGCAGCTTGATACGCGCGACCACTTCCTTCATACCCTTCGCATCGATTATCCACAGCTCACTCACAGCATCCGGGAGGCATTCCCCTGTCTCGTCGAGCTGGGCCTCATTGAACGCATATACCAACAACCATCCGTCATCTTCGGACCGAGGTTGTTTTCGAGGAACGAAGCGCGGTTCTTGGGCGTACCATCCATCGGGCATTCTGAAGAGTTTAATGGGGTCGTTCGGGTCTTTACTGGCCAGAACTTGATGAACATTCCGCATGTCGACACATCCTTTGACAGGCTGCGGTGGATTTGCTAGACCCCGTGCAATGAGTGTTCGCACATCCAACTTGGCCAAGTGGTCGATCTTTGCTGCTTTGCCGAGGGCCACGGTATAAGACGCTTCCCCCGTCGAGCACCCATAGACGTAACGTGCTTCCTGCATTGAGTATGCTGGAGCTACAGACGGAAACTCGAGAGAAATGGCGGACAGAGCCCACTGGTGTCTGATGTTATATTGGACGCCAGCGTTGCTCGACAGTGGAAAGCTGTAATAATATAGCCGACACTGCTCCTCTTCCGCATACTCAGGAGGCACAGGCTTCACTTCAGGCGTTGGTAGGTTGCCTGCGCTGAAGACCATGGCCGCCGATGTCAGGCGACACGCAACGAGGTTCACTGAAACCCCAGGGCCGTTGCTGTCAATGTCTGGTAGTATCGTATCCCAGCAGTTGGCGGTGTGAAAAATTGTGCAAGGATTTGTCTCGAACCACTCAACGGCATCCGGTCGGTGTCGCGGGAACACTCCGAAGCGCGACTTGCCGGCTGAATCATATGACAAACTAGGAACCCCCCGGAGTAGGTTCATCGCATCAAGAGAGAGCGGCAGGTCCATGATAACAGTGTGACGCCTCGATACCCCGAAGTCATGCATCATCTTTGGCGAATCGATCCCTGGAACTGGCGCGTCGAATATGGGCTGGCGGCTGGTGAAGGACTTTGACGTCGGCGGCACGACTGAGCAACGAACGAAGGGCTTGACAAAGGTCGCATGAAACGTGATAAGCTCTTTTGTCACCGGGTCGACCCTAGGGTGCGCCGTCGTCCACTCCCTCATGAAGGACTTGACGCCTGTGCCGCCAAAGCCGCCCACGTTGCTGTGCGTCGGCTCGTTCTCGGCCGTCCTCCCATTGAACCAGCCAATGGTCTCCAGGCTCGGCAACGAAAATCTCAACGGCGGACCACTTTCGCAAGTAGCCAGCGCGCGTCCATTGTGGAATAATACGCTGGTGTTCGCAACGCTAATCTTCTTGATCGGACGACCAAATCCAGGAAGGCGGGAGGCCATGACCAAGAAAACGGTGCGGAAAACCTCGAAAACGATGCGAATCATACTCGTGGCAGGGCTTACCAACGTCGCAATGCTTGGAACAACGGGTCGACGCAGGTACTTGTTGCTCTTCGCATGGCAGTAAACGTCGGTCAACAGATATTGGTTCACAAATTCGGGCTGAATCGCAGCATCTTTCTCGCCAACCCGGCGGAATAAAACGCCACTCAGCATGCCGTCGCCATCGAACCAATGCGCAGCCCGAGTCTGGTCATCGTTTGTTACAGGATTACCGCCGTTTCGAACGTACTGTCCGCCCGCGAGATCCAATGGTATCGTACCCTCATACGAACATGGCGTCAATGGTAGGCATGACTGAATTGGCGCGAAGTTGCCTGACAGATAGCTATCGGACAAGTTATTAGCCCCAACCGGAGACAACGGGAGATTGAATACTTACGGATGACGGGTATCTGCTGTTTCCATCGTTTCCACCTCTTCTATGAGAGGACCCATAACTAATTCACTGTCGAGAAAGGATTTCCTAGTTACGCAAGACCGTTCTCACGACATACGGCTCTTGTCCTCAGCGATGGGAAGAAAGTCTCGGCGTTGTGACACGACACATGAAGAATGCGAAAGGCTTCCAGGCTTAGTTAACCATCTAGGCCAGCTTCGCGACGCGGACATGTCGGGGCAGACGGTCGCCGCAAGCCGAGGTACGTATCCAAGATGAACAACAGCACCCCTCCCCCTCGGTCTGTGGTTATTCAAGATGATTTAATGGTTGCGTGGAAACCTAGATCGCCAGCCCTGAAAAATAACGAACCAAAACCATGCTAGAGCTGCCATTGGGGCTGTACTAGTTGGTGTTGGAAGTATGACGACATCGGACGAAGCAGTGCTCGGGGGTTCGGAGGTGCTCGGGCACTCTTTTCCCCAGCCAACCTGCCGGAGCGCAATTCGTATACGGTCCAGCTCAGGCATGGTTGGTTTGGAGATGGTTTGACGTGTCTGCAGGAGAGGGGGATCAGAAAGCCTGGCCTGAGTTGACCGCAATGGGGATGGCTATCAGGAATTCCATACAAGGATCGGCCGCAACACTTGGCCAACTCTCCCCGCTCGAAGAGAGAGAGACTTTCAGGCGCGAGTTCGGCTGGAGGGGTTGGACAACCTATTGCAACCCACAAGCACTCAGTGTGTGGTCACCAGACCCCATCTTGACACAAGAATGGGGGAAACCATGGATGTGAGACAGATCGGGCACCTGGCTTGGCGATCGACAAACCATACAGCAGGCAGTTTTAGTTCGATGCGCCTGCCGCTGTCTAGCCGTTGACCCAACGTTGTATCGAAGGAAAGTGGACGACTAGTGTCGTCTTGCCTATTGTCCGGGCCTTGCCTTGCCTTGCCTTGCCTTTGCCGGCGCTAGGTCCGGCTTTGTGGGGAAACCGGCGCAATTCCGGGTGAAAGTGGTGACTTCATCGGCACGAAGTCATTCTTTTCTTTATCTCTTTCGTTCTTCCCCCCCCCCCCCCCTTTCTTTCTTTCTTCACCCTACTCCCTACGCTTACAGATTTGTGATAGTAACTCCATGCCATCAGCGACTTACAAACAATGGCATAGTGGGGCATGGATGGATGGCCCGGCCCATAGATTTCCAGCCCAACTGCCGTCGTTCTCGCTTTCTCCGCCTTTGCTGTACAATCAGTCAGTCAGTCAGTCAATCAATCAATCAGTCTCCGCTCCGTACCTAGAAACCGGGGCGGTCTAAATAAACTCTTGTCGTCATGGATTCACCTCTAAGCTGCACGGTCTGAGGTTTGACTCGACCCATCTCATTCGCCGTACCCCGCTTCCAAGCTGATGCAGAGCAGGAAAATCCTTTTGCGTTCCACTGTGATCTAAACATTTCGTAGCGACCCCGAGCGAGTGACAGGGAACGGACGCCAGCTAAGCTTTCGACCCCATCTGGGGTGCCCGCCTTGGCTCGCGTTTGGCCAAGTCTCATCTGCGAGGGTGTCGGGGCCATTAGTTTCGGTCTACCGTGCGAGCTACCTACTGCTTCCAGATGGGGAAAGGTGGTGTTGTCGACACTCGACCCCCCATCGCCAGTCTAGCCTATCGTCCGCCATCTGTGGCTCCCGGTCGGTCATTGATTCGAGTCTAAACGTCATCCGGCCTTCGTGGCCATCTCAATGCCACATTTCTGGCTTTTCCCCTCACATGTTCCAGGATATTATGCGACGGGGCTGGTAGATACGGATCAACCGGCAGGGGCTGTTGGAATCGCCCTCGCTTGGGGCCATGTCTGAGGTGTCGCCGAGAGACTAGAGAAGGGATATATTGTATGTATCACGCCCCCATACCCTTCCAGTCAACTTGACCCAGGCACCCACAGTCGCAGTTAGCTATCAACAGTTGGGCAGGCAAAACACCAAAGCTGCACTCGGCATCAACAGTTGTTCGAGCACCCGCGAGCTTTGACACACACACACACACATATACACACACACACACTCCACTGCGCCAGGAAACTACTGCCGAAATGGCTGGCAACAAAGCTATCATCACTAATGACCGCGTCGGCCCGCAGGCCGACCTGGGCATCACGACGCGTGGTTCGGACTGGTATTTTGCCGTCTGCGCCATCATGGCCATCACTACCCTCGTCTTCTTGGGTATGGGCTTCGCAAAGCGCGAGACGCACCGCCTATTCCATTACATCACGGCGTCCATTACCTTCGTTGCCTGCATATCCTACTTCTCCATGGGTGCTGGCCTGGGTCAGGTCCCCATCCAGGTCGAGTTCCCGCGCAGCAACGACATACTGGGTCCCAACGGCACCGGCACACGCGAGATCTTTTACGTGAGGTACATTGACTGGGCCATCACGACACCGCTTCTGCTGCTCGACATTCTCCTTACGGCCGGTCTACCCTGGCCCAGCATCATGATCGCCCTGCTCGCCGACGAGGTCATGATCGTTACGGGCCTCGTGGGTGCCCTCACGAGCACGAGCTACAAGTGGGGCTACTGGGTGTTCGGCATGTTCGCCTTCTTCTATGTCATCTACGCGATTGTCTTCGACGGACGCCGGCACGCTGCTGCGCTGGGCGGTCATGTCAGCACCACGTACCGAAACTGCGGCGTGCTCACCATCTTTTTGTGGTTCATCTACCCAATCGCCTGGGGTGTGAGCGAGGGTGGTAACCTGATCCACCCGGATTCCGAGGCCGTGCTTTACGGCATCCTTGACGTGCTGGCCAAGCCCGGCTTCGGCTTTGTCCTGCTCTGGGGCCACAGGAACATCGACCCCTCGGCGCTGGGCCTGCACATCCGTGAGCCGGGCCAGCCCAAGACCCGCCCTGGACAGCATGATGGAGAGCACGGCCACATCGGTGGCGCGGGGCCTAGCAACGGGCTTTAAAAAAACTTGTTCTTAGACAAGATCCCGCATCGCTGAGATGGAGAAGATATTGCAGTTTGAATACTTGCATGTCCTGGTGGCAGAGCTCGGGTGTTGTAGCAGCAAAAGGGTTCCCATGTATTAAGCCAGTATTTCCTCAGTACTACGAGAGGATGTTTCGAGGGTGGTGACATGTGCGCTGGTATGTCGGCGTTATGTAATGTTTCCTTTGGTAATGACGAGCATAGTTGCGTGCTCGCGAGAAGAGGTTATTATACCCCACGACGTGAGAGCGTTCATTTAGGATTAATGCCATATTTGCGACATGAATCCGAACTTGTCTTCATCGAAAAAGTTGATCCTCGCCGCGTGATGGTGCGCTCCCCTCTTCCACTGTCACCCATCACCCGTAGCCAGTCTCTCGTGGGATTGAATGTTTCCCGCTCGTGACGGATGAATACGTGCTGTTCCATCTACTCCTCGTCACAACTCTGGGCGCGGATGAATCAAACGCTACCAAATTTAACTTCTGGGTGTTACAAACCCCGGATTAGGCTGATTCTCTAGGCATCAACCTAGGGTCTGTGTAGCACACTGGGTGGTGTCATCGCGCCCAATGGGCAGAATTCCGGTCGGTTTATGCGCTTCCTGTCTGGCGAAGGCTGCGTTAGCTAGTTTGGGCCGGCCCCAGGGCTGACCGCGTACTTCCCAACCTCTCGCAGCCTAACCATCTCATCAACCGACGACAGCTAGTGGTCGGATGCCGACGGGGGTTGTGTGAAGCTTTGGGCCTCCGAAGCTACGGCCGGTGCGTTGCCGGTCTGGTGTCAAAGTTATTTCCGGCTGCCCTGCTAGGCTTGCCCGAAGTTTTTTTTATTTTTATTTTTGTATTTCTATTCTTTTAGTGTTTTCGCGGGCTTCGTCGCACGACGAAGTCAATGGCGAGGGGAAGGCGGTCGAGACGCCATCGCCGCCCTCTTTTCGTCTGTCGTTCTCTCCAGGTTGGGAGAATCTCCAGGTTAGGAGAATCAATGAAACACGATGGCAACGACGAGTACGCTCCACAGGTAAACGCTTCCGGCCGAGCTGTTTGGTGGACAATGCTGACGCCAGGACATTCTTGCCTCCAGGACTTTGGGTTACAAAGGCTCCCGGCCTCCTCAGCCGCCGGAACCTTCATTGTTTTCGTTGTCGTCTTTGTCCTCGCTGTCGCCGGTGCTCGCCAAGGACGCCGTGCTGAAAATATTGCCCGGAATGACGACGCTGAACCCTTGCTTCGCAAAAGGGGGGTATAACCCTGTAGTGCGGGCCTCTGCTGTCCTATTAGCTGAAAGTGAAGGCCCTTCTCCGCCCGGATGCCGAGTAAGACAACGTAAAAGGCGGGGTTTCGGCGCCGGGGGGCATCTCGGAAGTGTTAAAGGCGAGGTATCCCGGCCCGGAATGGGTCAAAGATTAGGGATTCCCGTGCATGAATGAGGCGGGGGCACCTGGGGCTCTTTTGGCTCGAGACAACCATCGCCGGGTCTTGGCAATGGAACTGCATGCTATTGCGTCCCGAAGACGACATCGAGTTCATACTGGCCAACAGTAAGACAAGTGAAACGGAGAGAACGGACCCGGAGCGGGCTGAAAATCATATCCCCTCATCGGGCGATTCGCCGGGCCCCTTTTCAGACGCAACCCGGCCACCGCGGAAGTTGAAGCGTGTCGAGAAAAAAGCAAGAGGTAGAATACGTTTGGTCCCTTTTGCCAAACTGTTAAACGCGCACTGGGCAGCCTTTGCAGGACGTGCTAGCAGCTATTGCAGTGTCACAAGGAGACACGACAGTAGCACTGGTATCGCCATGTGTGGCCAGGGCTTGACTATATATCAAGAGCAGTCGACGACCGCCAGCTCCTGAAGTTGGATGACCGTATGAGTGGGGTAAGCTATACTTTGTTCCCTGTATCATCACACGCGGCCGTTGCTCAGTTGGTAATCGGCTCGATTGGTTCAAGCAGCGCGAGATTGTGTACTGGCGATGGGTGGTTGGTACATAGCAGGAATGAAACCTGACACAGTAAGAGCTAGCTTTGTTCTTCCAAGGACTTGGAGGGGTAAACTATGATGTTGGTTTGAGAGCCTTTAAACTCACTCAGTGTGTTGGAACGGGTTGTGAAAACGTGTGAGGAGTCGCGCATCTCTGTAATGGTACGTCGTGATCAATTGATGTCATAGAGTCAAAACCAAAGTAGCACAAACGGTGCGGCTCATCGATCTCAATCTTTTGCCCTTTCGCTTTGTTAAGGCAGATCAGGGTTGGCTGAGCGCCCATGTCAACGTATAAGGTTTTATAAATGTGGCCGAATAGTGAGTTGTAAAAGCCCCAAACGTCTGTAAAGCAAAACAGAAAAGCACTTAGCTCTTAGAATCCATTAATCCGGCAGATAGACAACTAATAATAGTTCCTAAGATGAATCAACCAATATAGCTTCATAGACATTATAGTATTGATTCAGGTGTCCCGCTACAGTGTATGTGCTCTATGACGTGAGCTTATTTTCTCGTCAATGTCTCGATAAGCTCAAAGTTAGATAGAGACTGCTCAAGATTGGCCTTATCTATGCCCGCCTGACTCGGGCACACTATATCAATCCCCACTGAAAATCTCCGTTCTAGATTTCAGT
>MU846313.1:2450-43860 GCA_030867225.1 Colletotrichum caudatum
CCCCCCCCCCCCCCCCCCCCCCCCTTCCACTTCCCTACGACGTGATCGTCCCCTCGCTTTGGGCACTCACATGGGGAGGGCGACTCTTCTTGGGCTCCCGAAACCTTGAGTCAAGCCCTGGACCTGGTATGCAGCTATCCAGCATTAGCACAGGCAAGGATCCCTCCAATACGTCCGTCCCAGGGCTATGACATTCCTGCTATTCCTATTCCCCTCCCACATCAATGCCCGTCATCTCCCCCCTACATTCCATAACATTTGCTTCTTCCCATCAAAACCGTCTTGCACACACACACGCCTAGTGATCTGTTCTTCCATCACACTTTTCCCCCTCCCTCCTGCTTGCCGTAGACTGACTGTCGTCGTACACCCTCGACAGCTCGATACCGAAACGTCCACTCAACGGTACCGACGTGGGATTTTCCTTCTTCTTCAGACAAGAATACCATCACGCCAGAGGCGCAGCGCAATCTTTGAGCCTCGACCTTGTAACCCGACATTTGCTGCCACCGGCGCACACTTGGCCCATTGACCCATCCGATTTCCGCACGAGGACACTGCAGAGGCGCAGCAAACGACGTTCCGTATCCAAGGCGCAGGTTGGGCCGGGCTTTTGTGTGTCTGTCGTCTTCGACCCGGACCCGTCCAACATCGCGGCCGCCTCCAACTTCGGGATCCCAAACCTCGCATTCACCTTACTTACACCGCATTCGCCCATGCTTCTCCACGAGAGCAATTTGCAGCAGCAGCCATGGTAATGCTGTCCGACCATTCCATGCGTGCCAGTCTCCAAGTGGCTCCCCTCAAGCTCCATAAAGCCCGATCCGGCGATGTCCTCTCTTCTAAACAACAACAACAGCAACAACAACAAGACCACGACGGCCCCAGGTCATACTCAACAACACACATGACACCACCCGCGACACCCAATGGCTCGCAGGAAGACCTGGCCGCGGACCAGATGCCGCCGCCAGTCTTCCACAACTTCCTGCGAGCCTTCTACCCCTTCCACCCGAGCTATGCGATGACCGATTCGAGCGTCACCCTGCCGTTGAACGAGGGCGATGTCATCCTGGTTCATTCCATCCACACCAATGGCTGGGCCGATGGAACCCTGCTCGTGTCCGGTGCGAGGGGATGGCTTCCAACCAACTACTGCGAGTCGTACGACCCGGAAGAGATGAGGAATCTGTTGAAAGCCTTGCTCAACTTCTGGGATTTGCTCCGCAGCACATCGGTCAACGACAGCGAAATATTTGGTAACCAAGAGTTCATGAAGGGCATCATCGCAGGAGTGCGCTATCTTTTGGTAAGCTTTCCCCCGAACCCCCTTCTGGTCCGCTCCGCTCCTATCCGCAGGCTCTTGGCCGTGCTTCCGTCATTCTGACACGAACAAGGAGCGCACACACTGCCTGACCAGGGAATCCGCCATCATCACTCGCAATGACAACTTGAGACGGGCGAGGAAGACACTGCTCTCTGAGCTGTCGGGATTGGTAAAGACGGCGAAACGGTTACAGGAAGCGCAAAAGGGCTTTGGCCAACACCGGGAGGACGTCAACGACATAATCGACGAGATGATCCTCAAGGCCTTCAAGATCGTCACCAAGGGCGTGCGGTTCTTCGACATCCTCGAGGATGATCGGCGCCAACGTGCCCCCGCGGTCACTGTCATGGCAACCGTCATGGAGGAATCGTACATTCCGCCGACGCCACCTGCCGAGAACACCAGGTTCGACGAGACCAACAATGCAGGATTCCGAGGATCGACGAACGGGACACCCGCCCGGAGCACACCGTCGCCCCCGGCCGACGGTACGCGGGCGACCTCCAGGCCACCGAGCAGCAGGCGGCTTTCGACAGTGTACTCGCCCAACAGCCCCAACACGAACCGATTGTCTCAGAACGTCAAACGGCTGTCTGCCAATATATCACACCGCGTCTCATTGGCCGGCCCTTCTCCTCTTTCAAGGCCGCAGCACCTTGTCTCGGAGCGCCTCAACAAGAGCCACGACACCTTCCTGTCCCACCTGGGCTCCTTCATTGGCCGTCTGCACTTGCAATCCCAGTCGCGGCCGGAGTTGGCCTTTGCCATCAAGCTCTCGGCGACGTCCGGTGGGGAACTGCTGGCCGTCGTCGATGTCGTGTGCGGGCAGACCACCAGCTCGGAGACGCTGGCGCGGGCCAGGGACATGATGTTCGAGCGCATCTGCGAATTGGTAACGGCGGCCGGCCAGATCATTCGTCATGCCGCATTCCAGGACGCCGACGTTCTCATGCCGCACGACAACAGCATGCTGCTGACGGCCGCCACGGGCTGCGTCAAGGCCGCTGGCGAGTGCGTGGCCAAGACCAAATGGGCGATTGAGCGTGTCGGTGATTTCGAATGCGAGTTCGAGGTGGGTGAATTGGGCATCGACCTGAGCGTTCTCGACCTCGCCCCCGAGCCCCAATACCGGCGCTCGTCGATTGCCCCGTCCGTCACCGACACGGCGACGACTGATGCGACCAGTGTCGCCGAGTCGGCAAGGAATTCCGACTCGGGCCATTCCGTTGCGCACTCGGCCCACAACCAACAAAGGCCGAGCATCGTCCACGACAAGCCGCTTCCTCAACTCCCGCCGGCGGACGGCGCAGAGTCTCATCAAGCTCATCATCGGCGTCGGCCTTCGTCCCAGACCTCGTCTGCTCCCAGCTCCCGACCTTCGTCGTTCGTCGGCGACAATGTTTCGAACATGCCGCCTTTCGGCCCGTCGACCCGGCCGGCCCTCCCACCTCTGCCCAAGCTCTCCACGTCCCTGCTCCCGGGAGATGAATATAGCGCCGCGGAAAACGCGAACCAGGATGCCGACTATAACGTTTCGTCTCGCGTCGACAGCATGGCCGCGTCGAGCGCCGGCAGCAGCAGCAGCACCTATCTCAGCCGGGACTCCGAGGCCAGCCTGGTGTCCCAGACCTCTACACGGGCAACCACTCCGGATCACTTCCTAGCTCCGAAACTCAAGCCGTCCATTTCGGAGCTCAGCAACGCCGGGAGCACGGGCGCCAACGAAGAGGTGGACGATGTCGAGTCTAAGATGCTCGAAAAGACGTACGCCCACGAGCTCATCTTCAACAAGGAGGGCCAGGTCACCGGCGGCTCCCTCGCCGCTCTCGTCGAGCGCCTGACGACCCACGAGTCCACCCCGGACGCGACCTTTGTCTCGACATTCTACCTCACCTTCCGTCTCTTCTGCAGCCCTCACAAGCTGGCCGAGACGCTCATCGACCGCTTCCACTATGTGGCCGAGGCCCCTCACATGGCAGGCCCCGTCAGGCTGCGTGTGTACAATGCCTTCAAGGGCTGGCTCGAGTCCCACTGGCGTGACGAGACCGACCGGGAGGCACTCTCCCTCATCGAGCCCTTTGCGCAGTTCGAGCTCGCTGCCGTCTTGCCTTCCGCCGGCCGACGGCTTCTCGAGCTGGCCCAGCGGGTGTCCAAGGACACGGCACTCGTGCCCCGCCTCGTGTCTTCCATGGGCAAGACAAACACGTCGATTGCACAGTACATCCCTGCCGACACACCGCACCCGCCACTGGCCATTTCCAAGAGCCAGATCCAGCAGCTCTTTAGCTGGAAGAGCGGCGGCGGCGGCAACCCGACCATCCTCGACTTCGAGCCCCTCGAGATTGCACGCCAGCTCACCATCAAGCAGATGAACATCTTCTGCTCCATCCTGCCAGACGAGCTCCTCTCGTCGCAGTGGATGAAGAAGGGCGGGGTGGATGCGCCCAATGTGAAGGCCATGTCGGCCCTCTCCACCGACCTGTCCAACCTGGTGGCGGAAACCATCCTCCACTACTCCGAGGTCAAGAAGCGAGCCGCTGTCATTAAGCAATGGATCAAGATTGCCCACCAGTGCCTGGAGCTGCACAACTACGACGGTCTCATGGCCATCATCTGCAGCTTGAACAGCAGCACCATCAGCCGGCTACGCAAGACGTGGGAAATCGTTTCCGTGAAGCGTCGTGAGATGCTTCGCACGCTGCAGGCCATTGTCGAGCCCGCCCAGAACAACAAGGTCCTGCGGACTCGCCTGCACGACCACGTCCCTCCTTGCTTGCCGTTCCTCGGCATGTTCCTCACGGATCTCACCTTTGTCGACATTGGCAACCCGGCGACGAAGCAGATCCCCACGCTCGGCGGCGACGGCTCGGAAGAGAACGGCGGCGGCATGACCGTCGTCAACTTTGACAAACACACCCGCACCGCCAAGATCATTGGCGAACTCCAACGGTTCCAGATCCCCTACAGACTCACCGAACTCCCCGAGATGCAAGAGTGGATGACGGCGCAGATCGTGCGCGTCCGCGAGGGCGACCCGGGTAACGTGCAAGTCACCTACTACCGCAAGAGTCTGCTTCTGGAACCCCGCGAGACGGCGGCGCGAACATCGGCCGAACCTCAGGGCGTTGCGACGGGCGCCCAACGCGGCGACATCTTTGGCTGGATGACCCGAGACCGCAACAACACGGCGACGCCCGCGCCGCTGTAAAGGTCTCGGCCGGCTCGTGCGACCATGTTCTCGAAAAACATTGTATTGGATTCGGCAAACATCATTTCCACATTTCCGGCGACCAACTTTTTACCCCTTTATTCTGCTTCACTTTTGATACCCCATTTTCTCACCTCGCTTAACAGAGGCTTTATGTCATGAACGACTCTTTTAACTTTTCATCATGAACATTCCTATCCGGCGTTAATCTGCTTCTGTGCCCCTTATCCCTTGCTTGCTTGTGGGCTCGAGGCCTCGACCGCCGGGACCGGAAAACGCTGGTGCTGGAACCTGATTTCGCCACATTGTTTGGATGCCGGGGAGTCGTCCCCCCCCCCCTGTGTTTGTCGGCGGCGAAACAGGAAATGCTGCGCGCTATTTATTCGCCTCACCCGCGCTTATTGGAATAACCCAACATTCGCTTCAAGACCCTGTCGGGACGGGCTTCAAGTTGGTTCCCTCCCACCCTTTTTTTTTCCCATGTCACCTAGTCTTGACGGGTTTGGATCGCCTGAAACAAGTCGGCGTACGAGTTGTTTGTACAGCCAGTCTGGGTCTTTTCTTGGATCTCCTTGGGACTGGCATCATGGTATGCGGCGGCGCGGGCAGGCTTGTTTAAAAAAATTAAAGACGGGGCGGCGGCGGCGGCGGCGACCAAAAGACCAAAATCACACTGTATATCTAGGTTAATTCTGTATAACGGCTTTTCATGACGGTGGAAACAGATACCATGAATAGGAAAAAATCGAATCCTGATGATAATCACTACACCCGTCGCGCCAACTCACCGCCGAATGTAGCCGTCGTACTTGCTGGGGGGAAACCCTCATAGATGCCGCACGGCTTAGTCACCGTCCCAGCAAGTATATCTGCCTCGTCGACGGTGTGAATAGTTGTCCCGCGGGCGCTCCCATGGTTTCCCTTGCCCGACGAAGCGGTCGTGTTCGGAGAAAGCAAACATCAAGTATGTGCGTCTCACAGACCGGATCGGTAGTCTAGTGATGGTGCGGGAGACACAAGAGCCGATGCTATAATGTGCATGTTTCTGGGAAAGGCCACCCATCAATGAGCTTCATGTGAGACTGAACCACAGGGGTCCAGTCCGTCGCTTGACTTGACCGCGTCGTTGATAGAGCTAGGAAACGGTCTCCTTGACCGGACGACCTTCCGACACGGGTTCCAAGCCGGCTCACCATTCAAGTCGAGCGCGTTTATGCACTCGCATTGGTTGGACACGACAGGCAGGCGCTCCGGGAAGGGGAAAATCTGCTGCTAGTAAAGTAAGCCGGGGCATCGAGTTTCGCGGTGCAACACGGCTTGGTGTCGCAAGGGAGGACAAGGGCTGTGGCCGACCGTCCGTTGGCAAGGAGCAGATGGTGCGAGGTGGGCAAGGTTGGAAACGTCACAGACCCAGGGCCTTGGGTTGGGAAGAGGGCCAACCGGAGGGTTGGGTACCTGCCAGCATGGTACAATAGCAAGGTAGCAAAAAGACTATCTCGACGTCGGGCAAGGATGGGGTATGGCCGAGGAGGAAAAGATGTCGGGCGGATCCCCCATATCGCGTTGTGTACAATGTAGAGTCGTTGGTGGCAATACTTCCGGGGGGGGGGGGATGTAACCTCTGACTTGCCGGGCGAGAGTGTAGACTAGTTAGTGTACCTGGTGTGGTGATATCTTGGCTTGGGACGATTGGCGGCGGATGGGTCGTGGTTATCGAGATGGTAGATATGGAGTGGTCTCACGGGTCGTCAGGCGGAGGGGCGATTGATTGATTGGACAGAGGGCGGTTGCAGGAAGGTAATGTCGAAGTAAGCTATGATGGGTACCAAAGGTAAGCAGGTTCATAGTATGCGAGAGGGAAGCACAGGCAGGCGTGTGCTGGGCGGGTTGGTGCAGGGATGCGTGCGGCAGATGCAGTCAGAGTGGGATTGGCTATCCATATCCATAGACTGTAGGCGGTAGACCGACTGTATTTAGTAGACTTCAGAGTGTGTGTAAAGTGTTAAGCAGACAGAGGTGCCTACCGTGCCTCTTCCTGGGTAGGTAGGTAGGTATGCTGTCGGCGAGCGAGAGGGCGTTCAACACGGGGTGACTTTTGTCGAGGCGCGGTCGGGTCAAGCGATGGATGGGAAGGATGGGATGGGATGGGATGCAGCGCGCCGTTATCTGTGTAACGAACCCACGAGGTAGGTGTGTGGTCAGGCAGGTAGGTTGGTACCCAGTGCGGTCTCGGTGCGGTTGCGGTTGCGGTGATGGTAGTAATCCAGGGAGTAAACAGTAAGTAGGTAGGTATTGATCGAGGCATGCATCGCGGGTTTCCAATGATAACGGACGAGATAGGAACGGAGGAGCACGACGGGCGGGTGTTGATGGTCGCCGACGATGGATGGATCTTTTGCTTCCTGTTTGAGTTTCCATGTGTTGGGAGGAACGTTACATGTACCCGAGAGAGAGGAAGAGAGAGAGAGAGAGAGACAGGGGTAGGCAGCTTGACTACTCTTGGCTCTCGGCACCACTTTATTTCTCCGCACGGCACGAGGGGGGGGAGGGGGAAGGTGCAGGTTGCTAAACTAGGTAGCAGCAGATGACAGGCGGCAGGGGCGTGTTGTGTTGTGTTGTGCTGTTTGACACTTGGAGAAGAAGAGGAAAGGCTGTTCTGTTCCTTCTCCGTTTGTCAGAGTGTGCTTGGTGCGGAGTGGAGTGGAGTGGAGGAAGGAAGGAGGGAGGGAGGGAGGCAGAGACACGAGGCAAAGCACGCGAAGGAAGGCGCGAGACGAGGCAGCAACTTGTCGTACATGATACTCACTGCATGTTGTAACACGTAGTACCTAGGTAAGGTAGGGTAGCACATACATACATACATACACATGGACGTAGGTAAGGTGCAAACGACAAATCAGATACTCGGTAGAGACTCAATCAAACAAAGCATCAAGACACGCCATGCCCAGCTCGTATCGTAGGTATCCAGCAAGCCGCCATCAAACGGCGTGGACTGGTGTGGACGGAAGACCCTTTCCTTCCTTCCGCCTCGTGTTCTTTCCCAAGTTGGTCTACCCACTTACGTAAGGTGCATTGGTACACCTTGAACCCAAGTAGGTAGGTAGGTAGGTAGGTAGTAAGCACTCCTCACCTTGAGGATCCCCCGAGTACATACAAGCAATCAAACATTCGGCGGTAAGCAGCAGCAGCCTGTCTGTCTGTCTGTCTAGACTGCAACTATCAAGTACATGCATGCATGCATGTCTGGCACTTGGTCAGCCTCCTATCTCGGTCTCTTATCGTGTCCACCCACCCACACTCGTTCCCCATCCATATCTGTGGACCCCTGTCCAGCCACGACCCCGGCCACCACGACTCGCAGAATCCTTCCTGCATCCCATGCAAACCATTTTTCTCCATTGTGCCTATTCACCTTTGTCGCCTTTTGATCAAAACCGCCACCAGTGAGTGTAGTGTAGTGTAGTGTAGTGTACGGCACGTAGGGCGCGGGAGGCTTGCCACTACCTACCTACCTCCCTAGGTAGGTAGTACAGGTACCACGGACATGACATTGGCTGACCAGATTTAATACAGATAGACGGGCACGATGGATACATGGTATACATCTCCATGTGACGGAGACTGACTACCGAGACGGCATGCCCGCATCCAAGCCAATCCAATCCTCCCCGAGCGACATACCGACTAAGCAGTGTGTATCTATCTGCGTCTGTCACGTAGCTAGCTTGCTTGCCACATACATGCCTTCCCGCCCGACACCAACACCACCACTACCATCAGGCGCATCTCGGTCCAGCCATCAAACAACCCAAACGCCTCCTTCGTTACTCGAGTGTGTGTGTGTGTACCTACTTTACCTACCTACCTACCGACCCTGCACCACGACCGGGGTAGCTTCCGATTCCATCCAAGCAAGCAAGCAAGCAAGCAAACAAGCCCGCCTTATCCAATCCTGGTCCGTCCCGTCTTGTCTTGTCTTAATCGGCCGGTCATTGGCGCCTTCTTGCTCCCCTTCCGTCGCGCTGCTCTGCTCTGCTCTGCTCTGCGCTGCGCTGCCCAGCAAATTCTTCGTTTTCTTCTCCTTCATTTCCCGTACGTCCTTCCGTCCGTCCTCGGATCGGATGCCTACCTACGCGCGCGCACTGGATATTGGCAGAAAAAAGCTCAATCTCGAGACGGATTCACTCAATTCACGCCCTTTGCTTGCTTGCTTGCTTGTCTGCAAGCACCTACGAACGAACACGCTCCGCTCCAGTCCCGTCCCATCTCGCTGTCGGTCTCAAACCTCCAACCAACAAATCCCATACATCCGTTTGCTGCCCATCCCGTCCCGTCTTCCATCTCCCATACACTAATTACTCGTATCTCTCCATCTCTCTCCCTCTCTCTCTCTCTCTCTCCATCTCCCTGTACTTATTTTCCCCGATCATACCACACTCTTTTCTTTCTCCCTCCCTCCCGCCCTCCCTCTCCCCCAGCTACAGCTACCTACCCGGTAGGTACTATACTACTAATCCTTACTCTACCCCCCCTGTCACTTCTTCCCACACGCCACCACGCTACGCTACGCTACCTACGCTCCACCCACGATCATCGCCCGGTGCAACTGCAACCTGCAGCCCGATAAACCCCTTCCATAAAGAAGCTGCACGCCTGCCTCGGCCCTTTTTCGTCCCCTCGGCGCGCTTTTGCTTGCTTGCTGCTTGCTTGCTTTCTTATTCTTCTTCTTCTTCTTCTTCTCCAGGTAGTCCACTTCACCTCGTGTCGTTGCTACTTAACCCGCTCTCTCTCTCTCTCCCTCCCTCTCCCTCCCCCACGTCGTCCGGCACGATTGAGTTTCCAATCTCCGACACTTGAACAGAAAAGGGCAAAAAGAGAACCAAGCGGCGGCCATACAATCAATCAACCCCTCATTCGCCGAGAGCCAAGCCCTCTTGACCTGACGGTCCGACACAGTCGCCGATTCTTCTTCACCTCACCGCGTCGTCTTCCGCTCTCTCTCCGCAACCGTCCGTCCGCCACCATGTCTTCTTCCGACGACAAACAGGCCCCAGAGCCTGCCGCTCAGGTCTACCCCGATCCCTCCCCGGAGCCCACCGCCGCCGCCGCCGACACTTCCGTCCCTCGCCCCGCCGGATGGATGTATCGTGGCTTCCGCGTCCGCGGCAAGGAGCTCTGGTACGCCTCGCCTCGCATCCAGCTCTTCATGGTCTCCTTCGTCTGCTTCCTGTGCCCCGGCATGTTCAACGCCCTCGGCGGCCTCGGCGGCGGTGGCCAGGTCTCGACGAAGGCCTCCAATGACGCCAACACCGCACTCTACTCCACCTTCGCCATCGCCGCCTTCTTCGCCGGCACCTTTGCCAACCGCCTCGGTCTCCGTCTGACCCTCAGCCTCGGCGGCCTCGGCTACTGCATCTACGCCGCCTCCTTCCTGTCCTATTCCCACACCCAGAACGAGGGCTTCGTCATCTTTGCCGGCGCCTTCCTCGGCCTCTGCGCCGGTCTGCTGTGGACCGGCCAGGGCGCCATCATGATGTCCTACCCCAACGAGAAGGAAAAGGGCCGCTACATCTCGTGGTTCTGGATGATCTTCAATCTCGGCGCCGTCATCGGCGCCCTCATCCCCCTCGGCCAGAACATCAACAAGACCTCGAGGAGCACCGTCACCGACGGCACCTACGCCGCCTTCATCGTCCTCATGCTCCTCGGCGCCGTCCTCGCCCTCTTCATGTGCGACGTCCCCAAGGTCATCCGCGAGGACGGCTCCAAGGTCATCGTCATGAAGAACCCCACCTGGCAGTCCGAGTTCAAGGGCCTGTGGGACACCCTCGCCCAGGACCCCTGGATCGTCCTCCTCTTCCCCATGTTCTTCACCTCCAACGTCTTCACCACCTACCAGACCAACGACATGAACGCCCCCCACTTCAACACCCGCACCCGCTCCCTCAACAACCTCCTCTACTGGTCCTCCCAGATCATCGGCGCCCTCATCATGGGCTACGCCCTCGACTTTCCCAAGGTCCGCCGCAGCGTTCGCGCAAAGGCCTCCTACGTCACCCTCTTCGTCCTGACCATGGTCATCTGGGGCGGCGGCTACGCCTGGCAGAAGAAGCAGGCCCTGCGCAGCCAGATCGAGGGCAACGAGAACTGGCCCACCATCGACTGGACCGACGGCGGCGAGCTGTACATCGGCCCCATGTTCCTCTACATGTTTTACGGCTTCTTCGACGCCGTCTGGCAGACCGCCGTCTACTGGTACATGGGCGCCCTCTCCAACTCTTCCCGCAAGGCCGCCAACCTGGCAGGTTTCTACAAGGGTATTGTCCTTCCCCCCCACCTTCCGTCTCCTTGCCCCCCCTTTTTTTTGAATGACCAAGGTCACTGACGAGTCCCAGGTGTGCAATCCGCCGGTGCCGCCGTCTTCTGGCGTCTCGACGGTCTCGGAACTGAGTACAACACCATGTTCGGCGCCTCGTGGGGCTGCCTGGCCGGCGCCCTCGTCATCGGCGCCCCCATCATCTTCCTCAAGATCAAGGATACCGTCGACGTCGAGGAGGATCTCAAGTTCTCGGACGAGACCGTCGCCGACATCGCCGCGCCGGGAACTCTCGACACCAAGCTTGACAAGGAGGTCGCGTGAGCATAGTACATACATCATAGTACATGTAGAGGTCGCTGTGGGATGTTGGCAGCAAATGATATCCAAGAGGAGTTGATAGTAATGGTGGGCTTCATGTTAATGATGGATGATATACCACACATGTGCGCTATATGGGCACGGTAAAATCGTGTAAATGTTGGATCCAAAGGTTGGATAACTTTCACTCCCCCCCCCAATTGCATTGCCTACACAGCGCCTGCCGGGCGTTGGCTGGTCCTGCAGCTACTTTTTTTGCTTCGCTGGCATTTGACACCAAGCACAAGTCCAAGTAATAAATACCCTGGCTTTATCAAGCCAGGTCGTTCTTCACACCCAAACCGCCCTCAAGACCCGTGTTCTCTCGCCCGCCCGATCGGTTCCGTCACAGCTCTCTCTCTCTCTCTCTCTCTAGACATACCCTCTGTGTCTGTCCTCTACCTCGTCGCCGCCATACCCGCCGCCGCCGGGCGTGTTGATCTGCACATACTCCCCCTCCTTCAGGCTGATGACGGCCTTGCCCCCCAGGTTGATCTTCTCCATGCCGCCCTCCTCGTTGAAGAGGAATGCGTAGTTCTCGCCCTTCTGCCCGGGGCCGCCGCCCGCCATGCCCCACGGCCGGTACACCCGGCGGTCCGAGAGGATGCTGAACTTGAGCGGGATGCGCGCCTGGACCTCGCGCGTGATGCCGTCGCCGCCGCGCCACGTGCCGGCCCCGCCGCTGCCCCGCCGGATCTCGTACCGGCGAACGAGCACCGCCGTGCGCTTCTCGATGACCTCGGCGTCGGTCTGGCGTGTGTTTGTCGAGTGGACCTGTCGTCGACGAACGTCGTTGGCCAGTCAGCTTTGGCGTTTCCCTCATCGTTCGTTGCCGGACAGCAAGTTCCCGCCGCGTAATCGCTTATACCTGGACAAGCATGGGGAAGGGGGAGGGGGAAGGGGAGGGGGAAGGGGAGGGGGGGAGGAAAAAGAACTTACGTGGACGGAGTGCGCCCCGTGGTACCCCTCGCCCGCGCCGGCGCCGCCGCCGATGCTCTCGCCGTAGTTCCAGCCCTTGACGACGGCGCCCGTCTGCGGGTCCCTGCCGCCCATGCCCCAGCCGAAGCTGTTGGCGCAGCCCTGGCTGGCGCCGTAGCGGCCGAAGGCGCGGAGGATGACGTCGATGACGCGCTGGCTCGCCAGCGTGCTGCCGCAGATGGCGGCGCGGGGGCCCGGGTTCAGGACGGAGCCGGGCGGCACGACGATCTCGACGGGGCTCAGGCACCCCTCGTTGAGGGGCATGTCGACGCCGACGAGGCAGCGGACGGTGTAGATGATGGCCGAGTGGCAGATGGCGACGGGGCAGTTGTAGTTGCCCCAGGTCTGGGGGCCCGAGCCGGAGAAGTCGTAGACGGCGGACCCCGTGGCCGGGTCGGCGGCGACGCGGACGCGCATGGGGGTGCCGTCGTCGAGGTGGTCCGTCGCCTCGAGGCCGCGCGGGTGGGCGGCGGCGACGCGGCGGAAGAAGGCGCGCACGGCGGCCTCGGCGCTGGCCTGGACGGCAGCCATGTGGCGGTGGACGACGGCGGGGCCGCCGGCGTCGGCGCAGAGCCTGCGGAGCAGCGCCGCGCCGCGCTGATTGGCCGACGTCTGGGCCTTGAGGTCCGAGACGTTGTCGGCGAGGCGGCGGGAGGCGCTGCAGCCGGGGAAGGCGCCGGCGCGCTCGAAGGCGGCCACGACGGCGTCCTCGAGGAAGACGCCGGCCGAGACGATCCGGAGCGAGGGCACGTTGAGGCCCTCCTCCCACAGCTCGCGGGACTCGGGCATCATGGAGGTGATGCCCTTGCCGCCGATGTCGGTGTGGTGGCCGCGGGAGGCGACGTAGAAGGCGATCTCCTGGCGTCTGGGGGCGGCGTCGGCGTCGGCGTCGTCGGCGTCCGCGGGCGAGGGATCCGTGTCGACAAAGACGGGCGTCACGACGGTCAGGTCGGGGAGGTGAGTGCCGCCCCACTGCGGGTGGTTCGTGAGGAGGACGTCGCCGGGCCGGAGCTTGCCCTCCCACAGGCGGTGCTGCGCCTGGATCGCGAACTGCATCGAGCCGAGGTGGATCGGGATGTGCGGGGCGTTGGCCACGAGCTTGCCCGCGGGGGAGAAGATGGCGCATGAGAAGTCGAGGCGCTCCTTGATGGAGGTGGAGATGGACGTGCGCTGGAGGGTGGTGCCCATCTGCTCGGCGATGGCCATGAAGCGGTGGGCGAAGACGGAGAGCTGGATCGGGTCGACGGCCGGGTCGGCAGACGACGAGGCGAGGTCGGGAGTCGAACTGGCGGTGGTGGCGGCGGCGAGGGCGGGGGGAGGGGACGGACGAGAGATCTTGTCGAGGAGGACGTGGGAGGAGAGGACGTAGGCCCGGAACGTGGGCGAGACGAAGATGGTCTGGGTCCGGTCGATGAGCAGCGCAGGGCCGGGGATGACGATCCCCTTGGGGACGTGGTCGAGCCGGTAGACGCCCGTGTCGTGCCACGCGCCGTCGATGTAGACGGGCTGCCTCTCGCCCGGCGCCGGGGCCGGGCCGTGGCCCCCGGCCGCCAGCTCCTTGAGTGCCGACGCCTCCCGGATCCGCGCGCCCGCGCTGCCCGTCCCGCGGACCTTGATCGACTCGACAACCACGTCCCGCTGCATCGAGAAGGCGAACTCGCGGAGGTGCGCCGCCTCGAACGCGGCCGCGTAGTCGCCGTCCGCGGGCCGCGCGATCGCGAGGTTCGTGTCGGTGCCGAAGTACCGCAGCGCGAGGCTCTCGTCGAACGCCACCGACGCCTCCTCCGCCCCCTGGGCGCGCAGCTCCGCGCCCACCCTCACCCTGAGCGCCGCCAGCCGCGCGGCGATGTGCGCCGCCGCGCCGCCGCCGCCGCCGCCGCCGAGGCGGCGCCCGTACGGCTCGAGCGCCTCGTGCTGCAGCTCGGCCTGGGCGATGCCGTACGCCGACAGCAGCGACGAGTACTTGTGGACGAGGACGCGGCGGATGCCGAGCTTGTCGGCGATGTCGTAGGCGTGCTGGCCGCCGGCGCCGCCGAAGGAGACGAGGTGGTGGTCCTCGGGCGCGAAGCCGCGGGCCTCGGTGGCGTTGCGGATGGGGCGCGCCATGGTCTCGTTTGCGACGTCGCGCGGTTCCAGGGGCGGCGGCGACGATGAGGAGGAGGAGGAGGAGGGATCGCGCCGCCCCGTCTGGGCGTTGAAGTCGGCCGTCAGGGCGGCGAACTTCTCCGCGACGACGTCGGCGTCGAGGGGCGCGTCGGCGCCCGGGCCGAAGATGGACGGGAACGAGGACGGGACGAGGCGGCCGAGGAAGAGGTTCGCGTCCGTCACGGTCAGGGGCCCGCCTTTGCGGTAGCACGCCGGGCCCGGGTGGGCGCCGGCGCTCTCGGGGCCGACGGCGAGGAGGCCGTTGCGGGCAGAGAGGACGGAGCCGCCGCCGGCCGCGACGGTGGCGATGTTGAGCATGGGCACGGCGACGGTGCGGCCGGCGATGGAGGCCTCGGTGAGGTAGTCGTAGCGGCCGTCGTAGCGGGAGACGTCGGTGCTGGTGCCGCCCATGTCGAGGCCGATGACGGGGGTGCCGTCGTCCGGGTCGTAGCACGAGGCGGCGACGCCGACGACGCCGCCGGCGGGCCCGCTGAGGAGGGCCTCGTTGCCGCGGAAGCGGTCGGCGGCGGCGAGGCCGCCGTCGGAGCACATGAAGTCGAGGCGGCGGGGGGGCGCGCGGAAGCCGGCGCGGAAGGCGTCGACGTAGCGCCGGACGACGGGGTAGAGGTAGGCCTCGGAGCAGGCCGAGGTGCCGCGGTGGAGGAGCTTGATGGTCGGGGAGACGGCGGCCGAGGTGGTGACGAACTCGAAGCCGAGCGACGGGTCGTCGCGGGCGATGGAGGCGACGAGGTCCTCGTGGGCCGGGTGGAGGTAGGCGTGCATGAAGCAGATGGCGAGCGAGGTGTATCCCCGGTCGCGGAGCTCGCGCAGCTGGGCCCGGACGGCGTCGGGGTCCGGCCGGCGAAGGACGCGGACGAGCTCGCCGCTCGCCGTGCGCACGAGGCTCCCGGCGTCCCCGGCGGCGGCGGCGGCGGCGGCGGCGGCCTCCTCGTCGAGGGGCGTCGGGTTGAGGTCGTAGTCGGCCGGGACGATGCGCTCGTCGACCTCGACGACGGCGTCGTGCAGGGCCGAGGCCTTGCGGATGTCGAGGTCGAAGAGCTTCGGGCGGGACTGGTCGCCGATGACGCAGACGTCCTTGAAGCCCTTTGTCGTGAGGAAGGCGAAGCGCTCCCCCTTGTGCTCCAGGAGGGCGTTGGTGGCGACGGTGGTGCCGATGCGGCACGATGCTGGATCCCCGGGCCCGCGTCAGTGAGTTGGTTTCCAAGACTCGAAGGGGGGGGGGGGGTTCGTCTTCCTCTCCCCCTTCCCCCTTTACCCCGGATCTCAGGGGTTCACGTACCGATGCGCGAGCCGTCGAGCTTGTCGCCCACGGGGATGGGCTTCCCCTCGACGGCCTCGAGGACGCGGCGGATGCCCTCGGTCGGGGCGTCGGGGTAGTTGGCCGGGTCCTCGGACAGGAGTTTGAAGATGAGGGGCTCGCGGCCGTCGACGTGGGCGATGACGTCGCAGAAGGTGCCGCCGCGGTCGATCGAGACCCTGATGTCGGCAGCCATGGCGGCGTTTGTGCGTACGGCGAGGGCCGTCGTCGTTCCAGAAACGTCGGTGGGAAAGTTTGGCGCGAGTCTGTGGTGTTTTCGGCGCACGAGTCGACGACGACGATTCAGTCCTTCCCGGGTGGCACAACTGGTTGCTGGCAATTGAGAAGAGGGGAGGGCAAGAGAAGAGAAGAGAGTCACGGTTTGCTTTCTCTCTGTGTGCCATTAACGAGTGTATCCCCTAGCGCATCGACAACGAAGATATCATGCGCATTAATGACACAATATCATTGCCATCTAACAACACCAAGCATTCCCCTCCCTACGGTAGCTGTTGCAGAGGGGTCTTGGGGGGCTCGTCGATCGCCCCCCCCCCCCGCCAGCGTCCCAGAACCCCGTCTATCGGGTTCTTTAGACGGCGCGCGATTGCGTTGCTACCGGGCTATTCCCGCTGTCGTGGACTGCTGTCGGGGCCTCTCCGACGCGGGGCATCCTTGATGGGCTTATCGTAGCCGTCGACGCCGCCCTAGTGTCAGGAAGCGGCATTTGGCCGAACGACGTCCAGGCTGCTGTGGCGCCGTTCGTCTCGCAGACAAAATAAGCCCTCCGTTCGTCGAGGGGACGTGCGTCCCGGTGCCTTGCATGCCGGGGGGGGGGGGGGGGGGAGTGTCCCCCATGCTGGTTTCGCGAGCCGGACCACGATGGCTGGGACGCCCGGTCGCCGGCCGGAGCTTGGCGATTCTGCTTGCGGTGAACCGTTGGACTCTTATTGGATGCGGCAAATACGCAAAGCTGAGTCGCAGTCGCAGGTTTGGTTTGGCCGAAGCTTCTCTAATACATCCAAGGGTTGGGGAAAGCTATCCCCAAGTGGACTCAGCGCGAGGCGACTTACAGCAACGACTGCTCGGCCGTCGAGATGCTCCGCCAGGAATATCGCTCATGCTGTTCCGGATGGATTGTGCGTGCTCAGTGTTGGTTCAAGTCGACACATGGGCGGCGGACTTGGTTATCGAACGCGATGCAGGGCGATGTATTCATGACTTTGGTTCGGTGCCGAAGATGTTGGTTCTTCGGTTGCAATTGTGTTTGTCTCGCCCCAGACTACCAGAGCTACTGAACGTGATACGGTTACCTTCACAGAAAGCATTCCAGGTCACAGCGCGTTATTTCGAGGAAGGTATCGATTGCTCCCTGCATCTATAGACATACTCGACAGCCCAGTTTCCCCCGTTGGTTGTTGCGAATGGCTCTGGACCCCCCCCCCCCCTTGCTGGCCGGGCACATTGTCTTTCCGCTGAAGAATCTGTCAAACCCCTGTCGACATGTGGTGGCTCAGAACCCCGCATTCTCATTTTCTCGAGGCTGTTCGTTGGAAGAAGTGCTGGTGAAATGTTTGAGATTTCATCTTGCTTTTGATAATACCCTACCTCTGTCTCGCTCAGCTCGACTATTCTCCCACGCCTGCATGCATAGCAAGGTCAGCAACATGACTTCAGACAAATCACTACCGCTGCACGGCAAAGTCGCCATCGTGACGGGCGGTTCGCGTGGTATTGGAGCTGCTATTGCCGTCAAGCTTGCCAAGAGAGGCGCAAATGTCGGTAAAAGAGACAACAGTCTGACCGTCTCCTTTCTCCAAAGAATGTCACGTCTAATAAGAAGCACAGGTCGTCATCACGCATGTCTCGGACAGTAGCCGGGGTTTGGCAGCGGAGGTGGTCGAGCGTATCAACGATCTGGAGAACGAGGCGCGCGCCATGTCCGTCCAGGCGGACGTCTCCTCGGCCGGGGCCCCCCGGCAAGTCGTCGCCGCCACGGTCGCCGCCTTTGGACAGCACATCGACATCCTCGTCAACAACGCCGGGGTGACCTCCAAGCTGGCCGTGTCTCAGGTCACGCCCGCGGACTTCCAGGAGAGCATGAGCGTCAACCTCGGCGGGCCCTTCTTCATGGCGCAGGCCGTGATCCCGCGTCTCCGCCGCCCGGGCCGCATCATCAACATCACCTCCGTCGCGGCGCGCGGCGGCTATTCTTCCGCGAGCCTGTACCTCTCCTCGAAGGCCGGCCTGGAGGGTCTGACGCGCGCCCTGGCTGCGGAGCTGGGCCCGGCGGGGCACACCGTCAACGCCGTCGAGCCCGGCGTCACCGAGACGGACATGGCTCGCGACTCCGGGGCGTCTGACGCTCACGGCCAGCACGTCAAGATGATTGTTTCGATGACGCCGTTTGAGAACAGGATGGGGAAGCCGGAAGACGTTGCCTCGGTCGTTGCCATGCTCGCCGAGCCGCAGGCCAATTGGGTGACGGGGCAGACCATATCAGCTTCTGGAGGCTTCTCTATGCTTTGAGCTGATACCCATCGTACCTCTCTCACAATCACTTCTTTATTTGCTACATGCCGCGATCGTAGACTGTTCGGTAGCGGAATATCCAGACTGCTGATGGGCAAAAGCGATGACACGAGCTTCACGGATTCTGCGGAACGTGTTTGATTTGCATTCGTGTCGTGGTAATTACCGTGCTATATGATGCTGAACTCCTAGCTGGCGGTCATGAGATCTTGGACACGTCGGAGAACCTCGTCTTCGCTCGGGTAATCAGGTCCCCTGATGGACTCGAACGCGGGTAGAAGCACGGATTCGTCAATCTCCTTGTACTTGCCGAGCTGGACATGAATCACATGCCCGTTGCGCGAGTTATCAGCCATCAGCAGGGCTGCGCCCCGCGCCACAGCCTCCGCGGACTGGATTTCCACGCCCACCTTCTCCATCAAGCCTTTCAGGTCCGGGAGCACGTTGCTGTCCGCCCAAGTTGGGGCCAGGATGTTGACGCGAATCGGTATCTTGGCCGATTCGAGAAGCGGTACGAGGCCACGACCATACCCAAGTACAGCATGTTTTGCAGTGGCTGCCCCGATGGGTCAGTCGAAAGGGCCTGCCCATGTGGAAGAACGCATGACTCACAGTAGTCCACGGCACGGAGCCGCTGTAAACCTGTCGACGAGCCGTTGATGACGATACTACCGCCCTCGGCCTGCTGTCGCATGTGGTATATAGCGAGCGTGGCGGTGTTCACGACGCCCTTCAGGCTAACGTCCAAGAGAACATGTGCAGGCTCGATCAGGTCTCCGTCGGCGTCGACTTCCGTCGAGAGGTAATTGGCGCTGGGGCCCACGCCAGCGTTGGCAAAGACGTGGTCGATACGGCCGTGGGTCTTCTTCGCCTCGTTGAACAGCGCGACCAGGTCGGCCCAAACGGTCACGTCGGTCCTGACGAACGAGTAAGATCTTTCCAGACGCTCGGCCGGCGGGTTGATGTCGGCATTGACGACGGAGGCGCCGTGCGATAGAAGCGTGGCCACCGTGGCGAGGCCGATTCCCGACGATCCCCCCGTGACAATGACCACCTTGCCCTCGAGGCTGGAGAGATCCCTGTCTTCGATGACGAATTCGGCCATGGTCGAGTGTATTTTGGAGCAAATAAAAGCGGCCGAGTTGTCCTCGCGGCGATGCGACGCCAACTATTTAACCCCTTTCCGAGCCCTACTCTTGAGGGGGGGGGGGCAACCCGGCTTCCGAATAAGCAGGTCTCAACCCCGATCCCAAGTGACGTGTCGTCTGACGAATGGCGTCCCAGAAGGCCTATGATCTTTGTGCGGAGTAGCAGGGCCCGGATTGAAGCTAACGAGCCCTGGGCCGCAACTCTTCTCGCCAAAGCTCATCCTTCCGCCTTAGCCCACAAAAGGGGCGCGCAAGAACCGCAGCTGATTGCTCAACAAACCCCTTGCTGCTTGAGGGGTTTCCAGCTATCAGATTCCACCGGCAGGGGCACATGATGTAGGATGGGTAAGTCGGCAGCAATTCGTCCACACTGTCGATATGAATAATACGCGTTGATTTTGCCAAATATCCGCCCAGGGCCTTCCTCCCGGTAGACGACATCGCCGCGATACAAAACGCAACTCGATGAATGGTTTTTCCCCCCCCCCAACGACAGACATCAGTGATCACTATTGATTGACCTATGGTACCAGTGTGACATCAACACGGTGCCCGATTGGGACTATAGTGAAGTAATTCTCCATTTCCATCATCGAGTCCGTCATGCTGCTCGAGAGCTTGAGGCCGAGACATTGGCGGAACAGCGCCGCCGCGGCCATCCGCAGCTCCATGCGGGCGAGGTCAAGGCCAAGGCAGATCCGTGTGCCGGCGCCGAATGGGCAAAAGCTACTCTTCTGCTGAGGTGTGACTGTAGCCGGGTCTAACCACCGCTGTTCGTCAAACCTGTACCACAGTTAGCCAACTGGATGTAATTGCGCATGTCCCAAGAAGTCCTCACTCCAAAGGGCTCGGCCACACTTTCGGATCTCGATGGAGGGTGTAAGCCTGTGTTTCGACCTCTAACCCGCCGGGGATCTGGTATCCACCAAACGTCGCGCCCTTGGGTGGCACGACGCGTGGAAGGTTGCCCGGGACACTTCCATAAAGACGCAAAGTCTCCTCCACAACGGCGTTGAGGAGCGCGAGTTTCTCCAAGGAGGCGTCGTCGAAAACGCTATCCTCGTCAACCGCGCCAACCTCGGCCTCCAGCCGAGCCTGGAGTTCGGGCTTTTTGAGAACGGCCCACACGAGGTACGCCAGAGTAGAGCCCGTGGTGTCCGCGCCGGCGAGGATGAAGTTCCCCGCTTCTATCCTGATGTCCTCGTCGGTCAGGCTCCCCTTCTCATCTGCTTCGCACTCTTCCAGGGCGGCGGCGAAGATGTTACTTTTGTTGTCTCGGTGCTTGCGCAAGTTCTCGACAGCACGGCTGCCGTAGGATCGAACAGACTTCGCGGCGTTGAGTATCCATTGCACCGACCCGATTGGTATGTATCGGGATACTGCGTGAATCAACGGAAACTCATAGTTGATAAAGGTACTCAAGCCCGTCATGTGAAGCGTTTCCACAAATTCGTTCTTCTAATATTAACGCGTTGTGAGTCCGAACTTGGAAGTGCTGAAATCAGATGCAAAGAGTCTACCGTACCTGCCCAGTTTCTAGGAGCTCGAAAGACTCCCCGAAAGATAATTGGCCAATCACATCTGAAGCCATGAGTAACCACCAGTGGAGAATGTCGGAAGGTCCATGAGCGGCTTCTGCTTTTATCCTGCCTACGGCCCTCCTGACCTTCTCTCGGACGACCGGTTCGCAGTTCTGGCGGACGCTGGTCTTGCTAAAGGCACGGGCGAACAGCTTGCGTCGAGCGGCGTGTCTTTTCGGGTCCGTCATGGAGAAGAGACCGATACCGATACCCGCAGGGCCAGTGAAGTCCTCGTAGAAAGGCGACTTGCGGAATCCGGAGCCTATGCGGTGAATGGCGACAAAGGCGTCGGGATCTGCCACTGCTACTTGGTAAGGCGAGATTCGTACAACGGGCCCGTAACGTCGGTGCAACGAGTGAATGTAATGGAGTCGCCGAGCGCGAAGGGTATTGAGCTTCAAGACATAATGCGTGATGAGCGTGTACCATGGCCCCGGGATGTGTTTCAAAGGGCACAGAAAGTATGCCTGGCTCCTGATTAACTTTGAAACTTATCTTGGCCCGATGCCATCTGACTTACCCGGATGAGGCTCAACGTACACAAGGCGAACACCGCCGAGAGCACCATCTTCGGTTCTGTGAATATCATGGCTCACTGAGGCTGGAAAGCTTAGTGTGCTAAGAGTAAGTTTTTATGGCACTATCGTCATGCAACCTGCAGTCGAGATCTTGTCGTGGAAAAGAATTCTCCGTTGCGGTGTTGTCATAACTTATGTTTAATGGCAGCCTTTCTCTTGCACTAAGGCGACTATGCGCTACGTAATGCGATGGCCAAGCGTATGACGTGAGACGGTTCTCGTCTTGCATGAACATACATGGAAGCGAACCACTGAAATGCTACATGTTATTATCGTCACGCTTGGCTCCACGACTTTATCGGGATCTATTGACATGCGGCATGCGGTGATCCACATCGCAGCGCCGGTCAGATTGCCAGAGCCTCTATCGCTGTTCTCGTCACTAGGCGGTGAGACACACACTCTGATATTCATTGGATCAACCGATAGGTACGTCTGATGTGCATGGCTTGGCGGCAAGATGCTATAGGCGGTTGTTTGGAATCATGAGCCTCACCATCATCAGACTGCTTCCGTAGCTTCGGAAGTCCGTCAAGGAGATGTCATTGAGGAAGGGCTGGGCTACACCTGAACGCTTGCACCGAGACCAGTGCCAGCAGGATTACGACGTCGGCTGATACCCTCATAGTAGGCGGAAGTTGGTGAGTTTTATGTTTTTCCTCTTTCACAGGATGACTCTTGCCGCTTCGCCTTGGGGTGTACTTGTACGCTTCACGGAGTCAATAATTCCGCCGAGTCAGCTCGGACTCTGCAATCTACTTGTAAATAGTGGCTCTGCTTGCGTGGGGGTACAATCGAGGCAATTAAAGGCAATGATGCGAAGAGCGAAGATAACCACCGGGGCCACAAAACATGTCAAAACAGGGAACGGCCCGGGTCGGATCCGAGTTTGCTAGTGGAGAAATACGAGGAAGAGGGATGCCTGATCAGTGATCATCAAATTTAAGACAGCAAAGAGGGACTTTAAACGGGGTAGGCTCAACAAATACTGAAACAGACCCAGAGGCCTCTAATTTTGTGCTCATATGGGATCATCTCCTTGTTTTGGCATCCTACATCCCAATAATGCCCGACCCGTATGTTTTTGCCCAGTCAATCTCTGAGAGCCTTATCAGCTTCTTTCTTGTCAGCAGTGCCATATTCCACTACACCCCATGTCTATGATTCAAACACACACTGATTGTCGTGGTGGTTTTCGGACATAGTAATGTCAGGATGAACTGTGTGGATGGACGACTTACACCCGATCACAGCTTGTTGCAATGTGCGTATATTTGAAGTGGAAAATATATGCCAGAGAGTGCTTTTGAGTCAACTGGCGCCAACTGATCTGCTAGAATGATCGATTTGCGGCATCAGCCTCACCACTATGCAGTCGCAACACATCATGGGTCGGTGTCTCGGCCGAGGATACTCATTACAGATTACTCCGTGGAGTCTTTCAAACCCGGTAAGGGAATGGATTAACTCGGCCTAAAAGCGACATGGTGGTGGCTATCTATGCCAGGGCAGCCCCTGCAGTTTCCTATGAGCGCGGCTACGGGGTCATGCAAACTTCTATGAGAAACGGTGGCTTCGGATGGTGCGGCCCGGTGAACGTCAATGACCAATCATTTTGTTTGACAGGCAATGCCAACAACGTCCTAGCGCGTGATTTCACAAAAAAGATCTGCGTGGAGACAACCTTGAATGTTCCTTTTGATGAGGAAACAAGTTGGCTGATCCGCAGATGCTCTGGTATAATGGAGAGTGCTAGAAATTGCATCTTGGGGCGAATCAAAGCACGGCTCCTCAATTGTGACTGAGACTTGGCGGGGGGGGGGGAGGAGCTCCGATTGCCCTCCCTGGTGTGTTTGAGCGGACCAAGCAAGTGAACACACATTTGAAGCATAAGATGTGAGGATGCCGCCTTACTCTGCAGGCTTGTTAGAAGAAAAGACAGAACATTAGCAACCATCCATTCGTTTTGGTTCCTCGTTTCCACCCTTTCTTTCAGCTTATACCTGCCTACCTACCAATACAAAGCACTCTTCCATAACTCCAAGACCAAGACCAAGACCAATCTCACTCATTTCTTGACCGACACCCACTTTCTCGTCACCAATTTCAAGTATATCAGCAATCTCGAGATGAAGACCGCTGCTCTTGGCACCGCCCTCTTTGCCGCCCTTGCGGCTGCCGGCCCTATTGGCGCCT
This sequence comes from Colletotrichum caudatum, assembly GCA_030867225.1. Lineage (NCBI taxonomy): Eukaryota > Fungi > Ascomycota > Sordariomycetes > Glomerellales > Glomerellaceae > Colletotrichum > Colletotrichum caudatum. The sequence goes on from MU846313.1 coordinate 26,137, forward strand.
GTCAGGCATCGGACTGCAAGGCAGTCACTGTGCTGTTCGCCCGTGGTACAACAGAGCCGGGTACCCTCGGCACCATTGTCGGTCCCGGACTTCAAAAGGCGCTCCAGTCGACCCTCGGCGCCGACGCTGTCACCGTCGAAGGCGTCGCCTACCCTGCTGATGGGGCCGGCATCTCGGCCGAGGCGGCTGGATCTGGACCCGGTAGCACCGCCATGGCCGAACAGGCCAACCGATGGCTCAGCAAGTGCCCCGAGACAAAACTGGTCATTACCGGCTACAGTCAGGGTGCCATGGCCGTCCACAATGCTGCCAGAATGCTCAACGGCAAGGGCGTCATTGGCGCTGTCACGTTTGGTGACCCATACAAGGGTCAACCCGTATCTGGCATTCCGGCAAGCACTTTCAAGAGTTTTTGTGGTGTTGGTGATAGTGTTTGCTCTGCTGGTGGATGTGCTAGCGCCGGGGGCTGCGAAAGCAAGAGCCAGTCTGGTCATTTTGGATATTACGCCGACAACGACGATGCCGCTGCCTTCATCAAGTCCGTAGTGGCTTAGATGTATTAGTGTAACGAATACCGTGGCGTTGATTGGGATGCCCGGGTATGCGATTGGATGTATGGGACGTCTTCTACCTCTTTATATAGTTTTGGCCTCGTATATAATACTAGTCGACCACTGACGCTGGTTATCTTCTGCAATCGATTCAATCAATCAATCATTCGCAACTGATTACAAGCCTGTCATAAATATGGGCATTTTCCGACCAATTCCTGCATCATTCTTCTCTCGTTCTAACAAAAGCACCTGGCGAGAACCTGATGTCGTCTATCATGCCTCATCGCTATCAATCTCTTGAGTGCTGGCCTTGACTTTCGACTCACGCCACTTCTGGAGGAATGGTAGCCCGACGCCCGTCCAAACAGTCAATGCAACAACAAAGGCTAGCGCACTGTCCCACCCATGGGTCTTGACGAAAGCTGGCGCTTGCCCACTTGGCATCTGCAGCTGCTGGAAAGGAATCACAACAGCCTGGCCGACAGACACCATGAAGCCAAGGACAAAGGCGCGCTTCTGCTGGTCGCCCCCACATGCCTCGTTCGCCCAGCCGGCTAGCAAAGGTGTGTAACAGCCGTAGCAACCAGCAAGGATGAAGACAGCCATACGCAGCGTATGCGGCACGCTCCATGCGGCCAGGACGGCGTAGACGAATGTCAGCAAACACCCGACGGCGAAACAGACGGGTCCGCGGCGGCCGATCTTGTCGGAGACGTAGCCTGTCGAGACCATGAACACAAAGTTGATAGCGCCGACGCAGGTCGGAATGTTGTTGATCTCGGGTACCGTGTACAGCTTCGTTGACTTGAGGTATAGTGTAAAGTATTGTATGATGTACGAGCCGCACGTCAAAGTCCAGAAGGAGTAGGCGGCCGTGAAAGCGTAGACTTGCCAGGAACCGAAGACGCGGGCTACGACGGACCAGTTCATCTTGCCGACGGGCTGGCGACCTTCTTCTTCGATACGCTCCCGCGCGCGCTGCTTTTCCCAGTCACTGAGATAAAACGCCGTTGTGTTGTGAGGGGTGTCGGGAAAGAAGACCTGGAGACGGCGTCAGCACAGTCCTCGACTGAATTGCGAAGAAAAAAAAAACCTACAACTCCATAAATCACAACGGGGACGGCCAGGATGAAATCAAAGATGAACAGCCATCTCCAGGCAGACAAGCCTCCCTTGCCGCCCATACCGCTGTAAAGTGCGGCTTGGAGATAGCCGGAGAACATCTGCCCCAAGACGCCGCTCATGACGAATAGGCCGGAGCGGCGGGACAGCTCGCTCTTGCGGTACCACGAGCCGAGAACGTACATGACGCCTGGCCAAGCGGCTGACTCGAACAGGCCGATGAAGAAGCGCAGGACGTAGAACTGAGGCGCGGTCTGGCACTTGTACAGAAACAACACGAAAAGGGACCAAACAAAAAGGCACCCGGTCAGCCAGAAGCGCGGGCGGACGACCGTGATGATCAGGTTGGCGAAAGAGCCGCCGACGATGGTGCCGATGTTGAAGTACGTATTCATCCAAGAGAGTTCGTTGCCCGGACCGAAGTCGAGCTCTTCCGACATGCCCGAAACGTAAGCATTGGAGATGTTGTTCTGGTCGAGCTGATGGAGGTGAGTATTTGACAAGCAAGTCCACGCACGGCCGATCCGGGTCAGATACCTGTTTGATGAAGTACATCAGGCAGCCGTACGAAAGTAAAAACCAATCCAATTTAAAGATCAGCTTCTTCTCCTCCGGCGACGTGCCGGGTTCGTGCCAGTGGAACCATCCGGCTTCTTGGAGCGGCTGTGGGGGCTCCGGCTTGCTGTCGGCGGCAGCGGCAGTGCCGGACGTTGTCGAAATGCCGTCCTTGTCTTGGACCCGATCGATCGGGTCAACCGGTTTGACAGCGTGGGGGTCGAGGTGCGACATCACAACTTGCTTCATCTACCGTTGGTGTATTGTAGCTTCGGAAATTATCTTACGAGAACTTGGGGGGACAGAAAGTCCGGTGGGTGCTCAGTGAGGCTGGCTGGTAGAGCTTCCCCTGCCTACCGAAGGTGAAGATTTGGCTGGGCAGTATATCGTTATTAAAAAAGATGCCTCTCCTGTAGGAACAACATTGAGCGAACGATGGCAACGTGATCGATAACAGAATTTTCTGGGTGACATCGGCTGTCGTCTTAGTGCAATTTGATAAAGGGCCTTCGCTATGGCGCCATAAACAAATCAAAAAACCCCCAGTTCAATATCGGGGAGGGGCCTGCGTCTTTACCCCTTTTTGGTAGATCAGGTCGGGCTCTGTCCGGCCCCTTACTCGCAACACTGAGCACTGTTCGTCTTATCCCCCGTTTGCCTGAATCCTCTCCCCGCTTCTTCGGCTTCAGGTGCAATCGGCTCCCGGCATCGGCATTAACCTCGTTGAGTGCAATACCGAACGACGGGATGCCATCTCATACCAGCAATGTCCGGCGTACATTCGTGAAGGCCGTATCAACTTTGCCATTGTTTCTCAACACAAATTCCGGATCACTGCTTGTTCCCAGCTGAGCTACCTTCGCCAAAATGATTGATTTTGTAGACATCAACGGTGCTCGTCTCGCGTATCGCATCGCTGGGCCCGAACATGCTCCCTTGATGATTACACTCCACGGCGGCCGAGGAATGGGTGGGCTTCACCAACACGCTTCTGGATAAGTTGCGAGGTGCTAATACGAGCACTCTCGCAGGAGACCACAGGTCCGATTTCAAAATATATAGCCAGCTGAGCGACAAGATCCGGGTTCTCTCATTCGATTACCGCGGGCATGGTCAGAGCTCCTTGACCAAGCCCTACACCTTTGAGCAAATTGTTGATGACATCGAGGGAGTGCGACAACACTTCGCCGGAGACAACCAGGTCATCATTTGCGGTGGCAGCTTCGGGGGGTTCCTAGCACAACATTACGCAATCAAGTATGCTCCGCGAGTTTCGCATTTGATTCTCAGAGGAACAGCACCGTCTCACCACCGTAGGTCACGGTTGCATGCGAAATTCTCTCCTCAATAATAGCACTGATACTGTTCTTAGACGAGGCCGGCGCCATCAAAACGCTCGAGGAAAGGATCCACAAAGTCCCCAGTTTCTCTGTCGACATGTTGAAGAACAAAGTCTTTGGAGCCTACGAGAGCGATCGAGAATTCCAACTGATTTACTTCGCGATGATGCCACTTTACAAGGAGACGTTCGATCCCAATGCGGCGTTGAGGAGCAATCTTGACGGAGTTTATGTTGCAGAATCGCACAGTAAGAGCATCCATCGTTCCCATACTTACCCACATTGCTCAATAAGCTCAATTTACCACCAGATGATCTATATTCCGAGAAAGAAAAGTATTTTGATTACACGGACCAGTTGCCAGAGATTACGGCCAAGACGTTAGTCGTTGTCGGTGATAAGGACTGGATCTGCCCTCCCGGTAAGATTGTCATATCCTGGAGCTTTGAAACCTGCTCGACTAATATACATCACCCAGAAAACTCAAAGTTCATTGCTGAAAAGATACCTGGGGCTGAGCTATTTTTAGTTGAAGGCGCTAATCATGGCGTTCACGCTGAGAAACCAGAGCTGGTTCTTGGCAGAATTCGGGAACATCTGAAGATTTAACGTCCATGCTTGTACTTGCAGTTTGTGATTATGGACCCCACGCAAGGAGAATAAAACAACAGAAAAGGCTTATTATTAACCTTCTGCAGTCTAATTAAACTTAACTAAAATAGCATTTGCTAACTAAGCGCACTACACAAATCGTCTATCTCTTATAATCCTTGAAAAAAACACTGTATACATCAAGGTATAGTAATACAACGATAGCTATCAAGGCTAACTATGAAAAGCTTTTCTATTTCCTAGTGGCCTGGGTGAAGCGGTCACATCTGAGGGGGGGCTCTGGGTGAGTGAGGGGCGGACTGAAAGGGTAATGGGTGACGATATTGAAACGTTTGTTAACACAGAAGTGAACAATTTTACTACGAATTAGGAGTCTGAAATTAAGCAGCTTGTCAAAGAAACGCTAGTATACAAGAGCAATGGAATGTAAGCTCGCAGATGTTACTACCATTGCCTAAGCTAACAGATGAAAATCAGGTTCGAATGGACTTACCTGCAAGGGGAACGACTCAAAGAGTTAGAAACCAGTGCCAGCGTAAAGAAGAAGCTTGAGGAACTTCGGAGGACTTTGACAGAGGCTTACGATGAAATTTACTCTCGATGGGTCCCTGAAGATGTTGAGCGTGTCGTGCTACAGCGAGCAGTGAGATGGGTCATGTGCACCAGGAAACCGTTAGACAGTCACACATCACTGTCAGCCATCAAAGCGGAGAGCGAAAAGACGGAAGTAGAAAGGGCTCTCAATGAGTCAGATCTCACGGAGCAAACGATTGAGACTGTCTGCCGACACTTGGTTGTGAGGGACCCGGATCTCCGAGTCTTAAAATTTCCCCTCGCATCAGTTGTGAGATACTTTGTTTACCTTCTCCTGGAGCACAAAGCAGACGTCAACGCCAACCCGGAAGCTGGTTGGTATGGCAGCGCCTTGGCAGCTGCTGCATCCGGGGGGTTACTTGACTGTGCTCGCGTCCTGATTGAACGTGGCGCAGATGACAATGCATATCTGGAGCTTGGAGAATATTGTAGTGTCCTAGCTGCTGCGATTCTCGGAACCTTCCCGTCTCTTGATATGATCAAGTTTCTCGTTGAAGAAGCAGAGGCAGATGCAGCTCAGCTGGTCTTCACGCGGCCCAGGAGAATGGAAAAGAACACTGAGAAAATGAGGGTGAAGCGAGATGGAAGATTTGACAGGGAAACGAGGCATCGAATGAGATATGAGCAGCGAAAAGAGGAAATGGACATAGCAGCGTATCTTGTACAGGAGCGCCAGATGAAGCAGCAAGTTTTGATCAGCCTTGGTGTTCCCCGAAGGGATATACCAGCGGATAATATGTCCAACAGTGATTATGAAGCGTTGAATGGCCATGACAAGAATTATGAGAACTGCTGGATTAGAGACAATTCCTGTTGGTCTAGGTATGTGGTTCCTCCAAGGGGTTTACCACCGGATATTATGCCCGACAGTGAGTATGACGAGTTGGACGGGCATGACAAGAATCTTGAGGGTCGCTGGATTAGAGACAATTCCTGGCGGTTCGAAGGATAGGCGGCGATGACTGAAGCATGTGCTTCATTGCACGGTGGCAGGTGGACCGTTTGGATCTGGGTCCCGGGTGGAATGCTGAATCTCAATGCACGGGACTGCAGGCGCGACAGTTACCGAGGCAGCGACTTACGACATTTCTGAGGCAAACAGCTGTGGCAGACCAAGTGAGGTTAGCTAGAAATAATTCATAGATGTGGTGAATGTTGTTCGTTGAGGACGACGCTCGGCGGAATACTTACAGAAAGCTTGCTGCGAGCTATTCAAGTTGGATAAGCAAGGGTGTTTCATCAAACCTATTTCGAGAAAAAGTCCAACCGGATTGATAAAATGTCTTTTCTCAAAGTATTCTGCAAAGCCTCTTATCTTTGTAGCCTTTAGAGACATCATACACATAGAAGTGCAGTAACCTAAAAGATACCTACAGGGACTAACCGCAGAAAGCCACTTTGTTAGTGGCTCTTGAATGCAAAGAGCGGGTTTCATCATCTAACATAGTCTATTAAACACTTGCTATGTATGTACTGGAGGGCTCAGCCCCAAGAACATACTAGGTGTACACAGACAGTACTATGTTCTGGGCATTCCGTTAAAGCCTGTTTTGATTGAATATCAAGTTCGACCTGGCGTTGGTGTACCGGACTGCAATACTGTCTGCTTTACATCATTCGTGACCTCTATAATTCTGCGAGTACTCTCTGTATCTTCGTCACGGTTGCTATTATTGCTGTCACTGTGGCCCGTGTTGGAATTCAGGCATCCGTCTTGCGATAGCGCAGCGTCTCCTCAATGAAGGCTACTCTGTGATGATTACAGACCTGGCTCTGCCGCTCTCCGCCCGGAAGCCGAGGCAACTATTGGAAAGTACCCTCACCCATCGTCCCCTGATGGAAGCCCCTCTGCAACGTTCTACAAGACCGACGTCACTAACTGGGCACAGCTCAGCTCCCTATGGGAGGCAACTCTGAAGACTTTCGGCCGCGTCGACATCCTCGTCAACAATGATGGAATCTTTGAGCCTCCCTGGTCGGCTTTCTGGAACCCGCCAGGCATTTCACCAGCTGCCAAAGACCAGGCAGATGCGGTAATCGGCTCATACCACATCTTCAGCGTCAACACGATAGCCCCGATCCGTCTCGCTCAGGTCGCCATTGACTACTGGCTGCAGGACCGTGAGATCAAGGGGAACCTGCTCTGGGTCTCCAGTATGGGTGCCTACATCCACTCAATCCAGACGCCATTTTATCTCGCTGGCAAGGCCGCTGTTCTCAGTATTGTGAAGTCCCTCCAGGGCTTGAAGCAGTTGGTGGGCATCAGAAACTCCGTGATATGTCCTGGTCCCACAAGAGTACGTGACTACCATCGTGTGAATGACCAAGTCGCCGTCAAATGCTAAACATTGATAGACACCATTATTTGACCAAGAGTTCTGCCGCGATCGTCTGCCGCTGGAAGATCTCGCTTTGTCGTCGTCGGATCTTGCTAACGCCATGTTTTCTCTCCTCACAGAGGAGCAATATGGCAACGGGAACGCCCTCGAAATCATGATGGTTGGCGGCAAGGTAGCGCCTGTGATCCACCAGAAGGGGGTTCAGCTTGAGGCTCTCTACCCCACTGCCAGTCCCATGGGTGCGGGGACCAAAGCGATGGATGAGGAACTCAGCTTTATGAAGATGATTGCGGAGCAGGGGATGCGATCTACACGCTAAGCTGTATGCTAGCGGCTTGGAGCTTTGACGGTGACTGCTACGGGATGTCTCCTGGTCAATATAATATGGATCTCCTTGGTAGACTACAGCGGCGTTGCGGTGCTATATACGCGATGTTTCCTCAGCCAAGTCTCGTTTTTGGAATCGGATGACGAAGCTGTCGAGTCTTGGGAGGCTCTTTGAAGGATTCGGCATTAGGGTTCACGAATATGTGAACATGAAATTTGGGTTGAGTTGAATTTGTCTTCCAGCATTATGGTATCAAACGCAAAAACGGAAGAAAGACGAAAATGGTCGTCGCTACAAGACAACAACAATGCTCAAAGAAACCCCAGTTCCAACGAGCCCCAGCCGTAGTCCATGGAAGAGTTGTCGTTCCCAACTGTCGCCGAGTGACGGGCCGGACCCATGGGAGAAAACGCAGCCTGGCCCCTGAACCCCGCCGACGCCGAAGGCTGCCCACCGCTGTCGTCGGGAAACTCGTGGAAAGCGTAGCAGGTCGACCTACCGAGAACCTCCTGCATCAGGGCCACGAGCCCGGTTATGATGGGCTTGACCATCGCCTGATACGACTCCCGCGACGACGTCATCTGGCCGTTGCCGTACGCGTTGCTCGGGAAGTGGAGGGTGGTGTAGCCGTTGTTCGGCACGCCGGAGACGAGGCCCATGAACTGGCGGAAGACGTGCGCGGCCTGCCGGGCCTGCGTCCAGCCCTCGGGGAAAGCCTCGAGGATGCTGACGATGACGGCCACCTCGTCTCGGGCAGAGAAGGACGTGCACTCCGCGGCGCAGGCGATGAAGCTGTGGATCAGGACCAGGCCCACCGGGAACAGCCTGCAAAGTGTCACGCGGTTCAGGGGGAGCTGGCGTTGCTGCAAGAGGACCGATGTCGACTGCAGGTGCTTCTGCGCGAAGCGGAGGAGCTCGACGGCAGACACGACGGAACCGCAGGAGTTGAAGTGGCAGGGGTAGTGGAGCAGGAGCAGAAGATGGTAGTATCGGGCGCTGAGCCAGGTCACCGAATTATGGATGGGAACGTTATCCGGTTCCAGCGGGGACACAAGACACCCGTTGCTGTACCAGTCCTCTATCTCGGACCTGATGCTCTGCACGATGGCTCGTCTGTCGGCTTGCGAGAGTGCGGCAACTTCGCACTGCTTTCGCGTGTGGATCCGCTTCAGGATCCGGTCCTCTAGTTGCCTGAGCTGAATGACGTGCCGGTTCGTCTGCAGGATCGATGCAAAGTGCTGCCGGTCCGGCGACGCAAACTCTTCGATGGTGAGGCCGGGCAACGGGACATCGACGTTCTCGTCGATGAGGGCCGCCGGCAGCCCGAGTGAGATGGCCATCATGCGGTCCAGGACGTAGATGCTCCAGAACAGTCGGTGGCGTAACTCAATGTCCATCGCCGAAAGGTTCTTGTCCTCGGAAGACCTTCTGCTCAGGCCGAGCAGCATGGCTTGACGGGACACGATGCCGGCTATGGACCATGTTGAGACTCCTTTGGGGTCGAAGAGCGAGTACAAGGCTACGAGGACGAGGATTTGGATCGACTCGAGGTCCTCTCTCGCCAGGCACTCCTGGATGATGTCGGCGTACGCCACGTCGAATTTGGACGCCGTGTCGTTCGGTATCTGGCCCGCTCTCTGGAGAGTGGTGCATCCGATGGCCATGATGAGGTAGAGTAGTGTCGAGTCGGCATCCCGGCGTCGCTTGGACGATTCTCCCAAGGACTCGAGGTCTCGCAGGACCTTGGTCCGGTTGACGAACGGGTACGCCCGGTTTACGTTCCGGAAGTAGGCGTCGACGAACCGTCGTGCAATGGCATCCTTTGGCAAGCTCGAGGATGTAAACCCTTCCTCACCGCGAAGACCCTCGATGCCAAGAATTCTCACGGGTCCAGGTGCTGCTGGCTGAAGGAGAGCTCGTATGTGGTCATTGCCTCTCGACGACGGCGATTCCGAGTCTGCGTTTACCGCCATGCTCCTCTGGTCAAACATGACTGATCCCGGGGCTCCATGCGGCTGCTGGTGCACCGCAAACGCGTCTCTCGCCTCACCACGGTTGCTCCCAACGCTGAAGGAACCAGGCGTGGCCCCATTTGCTGGCGTCCCCGGGTTGGCTTCCGGCGGCTGCCCGGCAGCGGTGGCAGCCGGCGAAGAGCCCAACAGTGAGGCGAGGTCGGTACCCGTGTCGACGGCGTCCACCCCCGGGACGCCCGCGAGGGGGAAGTTACTGTCGATGAAGCGCGACAGCCACTCTATGCGGGCTCGCAGGTGATGCGTCTGGGCCGCAGTCGACGCGGCGGGCGTTGAGAAGGAGCATTTGTGCCCCGCGTTGGCGCAGAGTGTGCACACGGGAAACGTGCGGCTGCACTTCTTCTTGAAGCTGCGGCAGCGGTCGCAGGCGGGGATATCGCGCGTCGCCTTGGGCGACGACGACGACGACGACGCCGACGCCGACGCCGAGACGGCGGAGAGCGTTACGGAGGCCGAGGCATTGGCGGTGACTGACGGCTGACTTGGGTTCGGAAGCACAGACGGGATCGGACCTGGAGCTGAGGCGTGGACTGGGGCCGCCAAACCTGGCGGCAACGTCGTCGTCGATGATGAAGATGAGGCTTCGGGGACGATCTCGGGCGTTGCCGGCGGCGCTGTCGCGACAGCCAGGGGCGGGGGCGGGGGCGGGGGATAGCGCACGGCTGGAGGTGAGGCAGAGCGACGCAGGACTGCCGAGGATGGGGATGTCTGTCGGACGCGAAAGCGGTGGATGTTTGACTTGATCTGTTCGGGGGACATTGCGACAGAGGTTGGACGGCGAGTCGCCGACGCGATGCCTGTACGAGTCGGCAGACGTCCGGGTTACCGCTTGGCCTGATGCCCACAGGACAGGACAGGACAGGCCTGGAGGCTCGAAGGGGACGGGACCCTTTGAGAAGTGGCCAAGTCGGGGAGATCTCCGCTGACTGGTTCGGTTCGGTTCACTGCATGTCGAGTCGTAGATTCGTTCCAAAGGGCAACATGGTCCCATGGAGATGGGGGTCGCGATGTTGTGCTTGTTATCATTTGCCGAGGGCAAACCCCCCCCCCGCGTTGCACCGAGGCTGTCTATGTATCTGTGCCCTCTGCCCGGTCTCATCACGCGCAGCAGCTCCGAAGAAGGAGTTGGAACGAACGCGTTGAGCTGGGGCAGGGCAGGGCAGCCAGCACCCAAGCAAGTTTTTCAACAGGCATAGAGCAGAGCACGCCACTGCGATAGCTGCTCAGGGGTGACGAATGAGAGTTCGCGTCTTGGCCGTTTTGCCGGCCAGTCGGCCCAGTTCGGCCCCGCTGCCGGGATGCTCCATGCAGATTCAATATATTCTGTTAAGGTTTTTTGAATTAGTGATTCCAAGAGGCAGGAGGAGAGACGACAAAGTAGCATTAATGAGTTTTTCAACAAGAGAGACAAATAAATCGCAGTCAAGACCAGAAGAAACACATGACTTGCACGAGAAACGATGTTCGTCCCAAGGACAAACCACCACCACCACCACCACACCCACCACACCCACCCGACAGACTCCCTGAAAGTATTCGTATCTAGTTCCCCGCTGGTCTACTGTATGCAGCGCCCGCCCCGGTTCTCACCAAATTGCCAATCCTGGCGCTGTCGGGCCAAGTCCGACTAGCGTGCGTCGGTCGCCACACCTCTCATGATTCGGCGGTCCATCTGTCCGACGGCAAACCGCCGGCCTACTACGTAAGTGAGACTCGTGGTGTCGGCCGAGATCTGAAGATACTGCAGTCGGCTGGTACACTGTCACCAGCTTAAGATATCTCAGTGAGGCCCGTCAATCATACAACCTCGGGGTCTCTCGCCGATCGCGTCCGGGGAACTCACCATCGCCGCGATACTTTTCATCAGCATTACTGCTGCGATACTCCACTGCCCGTGGCGGTCAAACTCGGTTCCACCCCGCCATGTCGCCCATGTACCTCGAGGATAAGCTCAACGTCGACCGGATAGCCGTTATCGGCGCCGGACCGTGCGGCCTGGCTGCCGCGAAGTAAGCCGTGCTGGCCCTGCCACCCATTGCGGCTTCTCACACGATATCCAACAGGTACCTTTTGGCGGAGAAAAAGTTCTCCAAGGTCCAGGTTTTCGAACAGAGGGATACCGTCGGTGGCGTCTGGGCCTACAGCGCTCTAAACGTCGTCGACAGCGACTTCGGCATCCCAAGAACGCGGCCGACCAAGAACCCGGACACGGCCATCGACGTTGACGGTCACGAAGCCAAGCAGTTCGTGTCTCCCGTCTATGACTATTTGGAGACAAATATCCCGCACACGTTGATGAATTACTCTGATCAGAGCTTTCCCCCTGACGCTTCTCTGTTCCCTCCCCACCAAGTGGTGAAGAAGTATCTGGTGGACTATGCTGAAGAGCTGAAGCCCATCATCTCACTGTCAACCCAAGTGCTGTCTGTCAAGAAGACGATCAATGATGACCGGGCGTGCTGGGAGGTCGAAACGCGAGATCTCGGGACGGACGAGACGGCCAAGACTCAGTTCGACGCCGTCCTGGTCGCAAGCGGTCACTACAACGATCCTTTCATCCCTGATATCCCTGGCCTTGCCGATTTTGATAAAGCTCACCCTGGATCGGTTTCTCACTCCAAGTTCTACAGAAACGCTGCACAATACGATGACAAGGTGAGATGGGCGCAGCGCAGCGCGCTGCATAGCCATGTGTCCAGACCCAGCTGCTCACCCTGTCGCAGAAAGTCATCATCGTCGGAAACTCTGCCTCCGGCATCGACTTGAGCGCGCAGATCTCAAGCGTCTGCAAACTCCCCATCATTGTCTCCGAGAAAACAGTGCCCAACACGCCGGCCGAGGACCGCCCATCGTGGGCGAAGATGGCCCCCGAGATCGCCGAGTTCATCCCAGACGGCCGCAAAGTGCGCTTTGCCAACGACCAAGTCGAGTCCAACGTTGACGGCGTCGTCTTCTGCACGGGCTACTTTTACAGCTTCCCCTTCATCCGCGACCTCGATCCTCCCGTCGTCACGGATGGCGCCTATGCCCGCAACTTGTACGAGCACTTATTCTACATTGACGACCCGACGCTTGCCTTCGCCGGCATCCCCCAGCGAATCGTGCCGTTCCCCGTCTCCGAAGGCCAGGCGGCATACGTCGCACGCGCGTGGGCGGATCGGGTGTGCTTGCCAAGCCGCGGCGAGATGAGGGGGTGGGAGGCGCGTGTGCTCAAGGAAAAGGGGGAGGGCAAGGTCTTGCACAATCTTGCGTTCCCCAAGGATCTAGAGTACATCAACATGCTTCACGCACGGAGTCTCGAGGCAGAGAAGAGGCCCGGGTTGGAAAACGATGGTGCAGGCAAGGTCCCGCCGTTTTGGGATGACGAAAAGAGATGGACCAGAGAGCGGTTTCCATTGATCAAGATGGCGTCGCGAAAGTTAGGTGAGAAGAGGCATGGAGTAAAAACACTAGAAGATCTTGGCTTCGACTACAAGACGTGGAAAGCTGGTTTGGACGAGGAGGGCAAGCTGTTGTGAGGCCATGTATAGAAGGTTGCATCAGCCGATATAATGTCGAATCAACTACATGTGACTTTGAGCATGCCGAAAACGCAGTATTTAACGCCCTCCATGGAATGCCAGACTTTCACTTCTACGGGGATCATGCTTAGATGACACAAACCCTGCGGCGAGACCATCAACAATGGGCCGAACCAGCTTGGAATCTTCTTACCGGCGTAGATTACAATAAGCCACCATATGACCCATTGCATCTATCCTCTGCCGGAATCCCCCCAAAATGGCATTTCAAAAATGTCAGAATTGGAGGAGCGAAGCTGATATAGGATGTTTGGCCCTCGAAACAGTACGGATGCCAATCCGGCCAAGGAAATTCCGCGGCAAATCCTTCTCCCGCAATTGAGAAGCCACAGCAACAAGGCTTCACGAATCACGCCCAATCAGAAAGATTCTTATCAAGAAGGATCGCTTTGGCAAGCGCTGTTCTTTTGTTCTTTTATTGGTGAACAAGTCGGAATCAGGGGCCGTATGCGAGTGACGTCCAACACACATGCGCGTTTTGGTCTATCAATGGGCGGCCAGGTATTACTGCTCGCTAAATAGATTTCCCGCATGTCTACGAAGGGCGCGCGGTTTGCTCCTCAACTACATAATATCTACGTGATGGTCCTGAAAACTTGGCCGGACCATCACATCAATCACACGAAGTGTTCAGGAACAAGCCCACTTGGAGTACCGTTCTCCTCGATTAGTCTTGAAAATGTTTGAAGGCTTCCAACCATTCACTGTCACTACACAGGCCTCGCCAGAAGTGGCAATCTACGGCATTAAGAGCGGGGATCCGTCGTCCACGCTCCCGCCCCTCCTTCTACTCCACGGCTTCCCTCAAAGCCACCACATATGGCATCGAGTCGCCGAGCAGCTCACCGGACAGTACACTCTCATCCTGATCGACATCCGGGGCTACGGCAGGTCGTCGAAACCAGACGATGTGGCCTCCTACGCCAAGAGCGCCATGGCCCGCGACTGCGTGAGCGTCATGGACGACCTCGGCTACGCCGACAAGCCGTTCTTCGTTTGCGCGCACGACCGCGGCGCCCGCGTCGCGCACAAGCTCTGCGTCGACTTCCCCGACCGCGTGCGCAAGGCCATCTTTCTCGACATCTGCCCGACCCTGGTCATGTACAGGACGACCGACTTCGAGTTCGCCAAGGCCTACTTCCACTGGTTCTTCCTGATCCAGCAGGAGCCGCTTCCCGAGAACCTCATCAACGCGTCGCCCAGGCGGTTCCTCGAGCTCTTCATGGGCGGCCGCCAGCCCGGGGCGCTGGACGTTTTCGACAAGGACAACTTCGAGTACTATGCCAGTGTGGTGGAGCAGCCGGCGGCTGTGCACAGCATGTGCAACGACTACCGTGCAAGTGCGACGCTGGACCTCGAGGAGGCGGAGGCGGATCTAGAGGCTGGGAGGTTGATCCAGTCTCCCTTGATGGTACTCTGGGGCAAACATGGCGTGATTGAAAAGTGCTTTGAAGCCGTCAAAGAGTGGCAAAAGGTTACGAGCAGAAACGTTTCGGTGACAGGCAGCAGTGTCGATTCTGGACATTACATTCCGGAACAAGCACCAGGAGGTGTTGTCAAAGCTATTACTGAGTTTTTCGTCTAGTCAGATTGTTGTCAATCAACCCTTGGGTTGGTTCTGGAAGCTGGTGTTATTGGAAGTAATACGTAGGAAAGCTGTTTGTGCTGACTCGACAACTATTATTCCCTTGATTTTTCTGTGATAGCAGGAACCGTCACAGCAATTGTTGCCACGATCCGTGACCGCAGTTGTTATCTTAGTCTTCACTGTAGTGAATGTAATCGATTGCCTGATTCAGAATCCCGTTTCAACCCCAGTCTCAGATGGCATCCGCCCGATGGCACCCACCCCGTACCATCATGAAGTCTAGGACTGCCCCATTCGTCAACCCCGCTAGAGAGCGGGCTCGGCTCCACGGCGTTGTGGCAGAGTGGTCTAATGCGCAAGACTAGAAATCTTGTTCCTTCGGGAGCGTCTGTTCGAATCAGGCCAACGTCGATCTTTTGCTTTTGTGCCTGTGAAACAAAAAAATTCCACGCATAGATGAAGTAGGGAGATGCTTGAGATACGTGACATGTTTTTTTTCCCTCACGCCGTTTCGCAGTTGTTGCCCGTCTCTGGCCTGGAAAAGCTTGCATCCTCGACTATATGCCCAGCGACTGGAAAGAAAACCCTTTGCCAATGTCGTCGTCTTTCTCCGTCACAAACGTGCTTGTCCCAGTGTAAAAGGCCCGTCCGCTTACCTCGACCCTCCACGCCTTGTTTCCTCCGACCTCCAGCTCCTCCACCGGCGTACCGACAAAAGCGTTCTTGTAGCCCCCTATAGCTTTCGAGACCAGGCTGTGATATGTCCACGGCTCGCCCAGCTTCCTCTGGCCTTTCGCCGTGGCCAACGCCACTCTCGCCTGTACAACAGAGCCGGTCGGGCTACGGTCGACCTGCTGATCGCCAAAGAAGTAGAGCCCCGTCTCTGCCCCCGTGCAGCCAGGCGTTGTGGGATGTTTGTCGTTGCTACCTGCATCCGTGACCATGACGCCGTATAAGTATTGCGGGCTTTCGTCGTCCGGGTTATGTAGACGAGCCCGAAGGTCGGAAGAAGCGTTGAAGGCCTCCTTCAACTTCTTTGCGGCGTCACTAAGCGCTGAGATGTCGGGTTTGGCCAGTGAAGCAGCGAATCCCAGAGCCAAGGCGGAGACAACCGCGTAAAATGCACCGCCGAAACCGACGTCGACACGTACCCGTGTGCCATCACTCAGCTCGGCCCAGCGCATGCTTGCTGGTATCGAAACGGAAAGATCGATGGCGGTCGCAAACGTGGGTACTGAGAGAAACGTGATTAGACGGCTGGCATCCGTCCCCCAGGACCCGTTCACCTCGACAATGGGGACTGTTATACGGACAAGTCCGACTGGGGCGTGTAGGCGGACTTCCACTTGCTGCTTGTCCCCGTCAAACTGCAACTCTCGGCGCCGGGGGAAAATGGCTTCGTCGGTGCAATCGACGAGGAACCTGCCGAGGGCGATGGTGGCGTGGCCGCACATAACGCCGTAGCCTTCGTGTGTGAGGAACAACGCCCCCATGTGAGCTTCTCCAGAGTCTACCAACTCCGTATGTGGCCTCAATACAGCTCCATACATGTCTTGGTGGCCGCGCGGCTCGTAGATGATGCTGCGGCGGAGATGATCATGCCGCGATCGAGCCAGCGACCGCTGCTCTAAGAGTGAACCGCTGAGGGTTTTTCTTTTGTCAAAAAACATGACAGGTAGATGAATGAGAAATATCGGATGGGAATCAGTCACTCACGGGATGTCGGGATATCCAGCGTATACGATACGTGCCGCCTCGCCCGAGGTATGCATCTCAACGGTCCGTATCCCAGAGCCCACCATGGATTGAATGAATGAAGGTATACTCATATCGCTGTATATGGACGGTGTACAACAGTATCGCGGTTATGTATATCATTCCGCTACTATTGATGTTTTGAGGAAACCTTGGACGCTGCGATTGGGGAAAATAACGCAACCAAACCGCCGAGTCGGCCCCACCCCTACGGCCACAATGTTCCGATGTCATGATCGGTCCCGGCCCATGCTAGCCTTCGGCTCTGACCGTCAGGAACCAGTACTCTCAGACCATGATGTTTGATCCAACCCTCGTGGCGACACAACTGCTTGTCGCGCCCCCGATATGCAAACCATCAAGCTTGTTTCCCGCTCTGCGCGTCTCAAGTCTTACTTCCGCCGTAAGTCATCGAGAGACAATGGCATCAAGTCTGCCTTCTCGGTCCTCTCCCCAGAGTGACCACGGCTCCAGATAATAACCCAATAGTCCACTAGCTGCTGATAACCTGGTTGTGTTAGATAGTATTCTCAATCCAGCGGCTAGACCAAACATTTACCTGCTGACCACAGATCGTGTTATGATACGACATGGCAACGGCATGCGGAGGCTCAATCGGTGACTATATCACTGGCTTCAGCGATCAAGCACGCTGGATGGTTCTGTCTATAACTAATTCAGAAACGGAGAACCAATTACCAGGCAGTTCTCTGAGCAGTTCTTGGCAAACCATCATCATGATACAACCCCCGGAGAGCGCTGATATGCGCAGAGTAAAAACACCCTACGAAGTGACGAAAATGACATGGAAGCTGGGCTGCACTTGAGGAAGCTGGCTCCTTGGGAGCCGATGTGTCCCCAGTTGCCAACTGTCCCGGGACAAATTTCGCACCGTGATCAAAGGCCACTGCTAGCTACAGAATCACCAGTTTCTGCTGCTCCCGGAACTTCGAGTCCAACAGTGCGCTTCGTCTCGTCGGTTTTACAGATAACACCACTATCAGAAGACGCACCGTCACTTTCGGGTCGGTATGAGGCCTTGCATGATAAGGATGATCAGATCCACAAATACATATCTGGAACACAAGAGAAGCATAGTATGTATGCATCGCGCTATCTGTAAACCACCAGCTAACTACCCCACCCTACTTACGGGCCACCCCCACATCCGGGCCTTTATAAAACGCTGTGTTTCTACCTAAATCTACTACTTTTATATAAATTTAATAGCGTTACTGGGTATTCTATACCGCATTAAGACACTGAGATACGGCGCAGGTCAGAGGCGCCGCGTATTGGGTTTTTACGTACTGTGAGATTACATCT
>MU846314.1:0-43830 GCA_030867225.1 Colletotrichum caudatum
TTGCTAGGTAATTCACGTGTTATTCTACTATATTTAATAATATTCTGTTTTATATGCTAATCTACCTAACCTAATTCCTAACCTAAATCCTAACCATCCTAACCACTAACCCTATATATATTTTATAGATATCTATGCTTTTCTAGATATATAGGGTTAGTGGTTAGGATTTAGGTTAGTTAGATATGTTTGCGTGATGGGATAAGTTATTTTATGTGTTGTGGCGGTGGTGGCTAATGGGCCGTCAATCTACCAAAAAGGGGCCGTCAATTTACCCGCTACCCTCAAGCATGTCTACTATGTAGCCTGTGCACTCTAAGCGAGCCAATCAAATAGAGATTCTCACCAGGGTAGGTGTACGGATAGCGACCTAAAGAGGAAAGTCCTGACTTTTGATACAGTCGGCCCTGCAGGCTGCCGTAGATGTCCCCAAAAAGTGCCTCCTACCTTGGACCCTTGGACCCCTATGTACACTATCTAGAAGCTTATCGGCTTGTGTCGCTTATCTTACCAGACTACTCCCAGCAATCTTGAGGCATAGATAGAAGATCGTGCTTGCATACATACCGAAACCCTGGCCTCGTGATTAAGCTGCTGCTACCCCTCCACAGGCTGGTTCCCCAAAGTGCGATGTTATGGGATCAGCCGCTTGTCTGGTTATCAACAGTCCAATTGCTTGCCACCATTTCTCCGACGATCTCGGACTCCTTTGATCCTCTGTCTGGCTTGCCCGGCCGAGTCCTTGCGAGTGACGGAGCTCCAACCCGGTCAGCGCAGCTCCAGTCGTCTTCGAAGCCCGCCGCCTCCGCTTCGCCGATATTCACACTCGTCGCTCGACGGCAAGCTACGACAGAGTTGTTGCTGTCGCATTTCCGCGCGTGCGCCTTCAATACCATGTCGGTAGCAGCGCTTTCGGCGGCTATTCACTCGGCAACATTGTCGGCGGAAGCGGTCTTGCGGACAGTCTCAAGAACTCTTTAAAGTGGCGCTTCTGCTTCCGCCAGCACACCAAGCTTGGTCGAATTGTGGATGACCCAAACTAATTTCTCCTGGAAGATAGGGTAAGATGTTGGTACGCTCTTGGCCTGTGCCACCTAAACCTGTGCGTCGTTGGACTTTCAACGGCTTGGCCGAGCAGTGTGACTTCCAGCCTGCTTACTACTACTACGTATGTATGTTGAGCCTGTGGGCTGGGGCTTCGGATCTACTGTGGATCTATTGTGGGGAACTGCCAGAGGTTTTTCCCTGGCAGTTCCCCACTACCCTTGTTTGATTGGCCCAGAGTTCCAGGTTTGCTCCAAAGACCAGGTTCTAAGCCTCAGCCAGAGCTTAGACCGGCCAGGTGGCGCAAGCTGTCTGCTGGATTCCAGCTGGGAGTGGGAGACCATTATGTACTTGCTGCCTGGTGACGATGATACTAGGAGAGCTTATTATATGAAATTCAAGCTCTTGGACGTCACCAGGAGTCTATAACATGTTTCTTGTAGATGCTGGAGAAACAAATGTGTAAGAAGCTTACGAGTTGCGGAATTCGACGTCAAGGTGAGATTTTGTCACAGGAAGTCCAAGTCCTGTGTGTGGCGCATGGCTTCAGCCACGTCGTGTGTCTAGTTAGTCACATCGACAAGCAGCAAGGGACACGACTGGGCGGGGAGGTAGTGTTGTGGCTCCTACAGTTGGCGTTTGGGTGGCTGTCCAATCAGAGGCCAGGGGGAGGAAGTGGTAGCTGACTTTGTATGAGGCCTTGGCTACCACTTTAACCCGGCTACTACTTCCTGCCTCAGCCACAACTTAACCCGGCCACATCCCTTGATTGAATGGCAGGGCACCTTCCTTGCCTTTCGACACCAATCCTTTTATGCCGAGTCCATTTTCTTCATTAAACCAAATCGATGTTATCTTCTGGTGCATATTACTCCGTCCCCCAAACTTCGAGGCTGCGAGATACTGAAACACCTCGGTTCCCGCCATCACCTAACTCGGCCCAGGTACTTCCCCGCCCGCAGTGCATCCACGAATCGAATGAACTTGGACCTCGGTGGCTTCGAAGACGATCAGGTTGCAGGATCAAGCTACCCGCCCACCCCTTTCCCGTGTCGCGTTCGACGTATTGCCTCCAGGCAGGTTGGGAACTGGACTGAAATCCACAGAACCAAGGTTTGTCAGCCAAACGTGGGGATGCTTACCTAGGCGGCGAGAGATGGTGGCGGCCTTTGTCCCGTCTGTGATGCACGGCGGTAGCTTTTTCCCCGGCCCACGAACGCGAAGCCGACATTCCCCTCCTGTCGTACCTGGCAAATCTTGACTTTATTGCAGACCTCTTCGCATCTACACAGCTCTTTCGCAAACACATCGACGCCGAGAGGGCCATACAAGAGTTTAGCACCCAGATTCCTGCGCGAGAAGTCCGAGAAGCCATGCCTGTCGCATGGACGAGGAGTATCAATAGTTGACATGCTTGGAAACATAGCAATTCCTCTGTGTCATTGACAACCGTGGAGTCTCCATTGTCTGTCTGTGCCTACCCTTGGGCAATCCTGGTCTACTAACCGATAGTTCGATTTCTCGGAGCAAGGGAGGAATTGCTGGAGTTTTAAAACGTTTAGGCAACACGACGGGATGAGAGACGTTGTCTGTCGCCTTTGACGAACATGTGCCGAAGTCCGTTGTATGCAAACATGAGATGCTTGTATGCAACCTCCATGACTAATTGTAGGAGGTTTCTGTCTCGGTCGATTAAGAACGTCTTAATAACAGACTAAACGGTCAAACCGGGCACGAGTGTTCTCGATTCTCTACCTGTGGAATACAGCATGTGTGCCCATGATGTACATTCCCAAATGCTTCCCAGCACTTTTCGCAGCCTACCTGCAAGTGCATAAATTATTAGATATTAACCTCAGGTGCATTGAGAACGACTGTCGGTGCTGTCTTTCCAGATGGAGCTCGCAATCTGAATCGGTCTGGGGCATCTGACTTCCTGTGACATCTTTCCATCCGACGTGACGGAAGGTGCGTGCGTGTCTGCCTGCTATTCAGGACATGCAACGGCCCATTCCAACCCAGAGATGGAAAGACAAGGAAGGCATCTACCTGCCCCCCG
The DNA here is from genome assembly GCA_030867225.1 of Colletotrichum caudatum. NCBI lineage: Eukaryota > Fungi > Ascomycota > Sordariomycetes > Glomerellales > Glomerellaceae > Colletotrichum > Colletotrichum caudatum. Next base: position 3,104 of record MU846314.1, read on the forward strand.
ACTCCCGTCTTGTCTTGGGGAAAAAATGTCTCTTTACCCATCACTCACCTTTTTTGACACGCAATGAATACCACCACGATCCTTTTTCCTATACAATTACAATCGAGCTTCCCATTACCGTATTGACGTTGGCACCAAGAGCTCTCAGACGCAGTCCGGTCGCACGCTTCGCAGTCACCGCTCGAGCGCGAACATATCCAAGGTACGCCTATCATGAACGACGATGAAGACTCCCACAAAGTTGTCGAGGATCTGTGCTCATCCCACAGACGTAAGCTTGATGCCTTCACCCAGAAAGTGGGCAAGCTCGACCTCAATCACGCAACAATCTACAAGTCTCTGCAGGACCTTGAGACACTGCTACATCAAACCGCCGACGTCGATCCTGTGGCGTTTCGCTGTTTCTACCTCCAACCATCGACGCAGGACGCGCTAGTCAAGGTCCTCCCGCGTGACTACTTCAGACTCAGAAGTCAAAGCACTGCTAGGCTCACAAAGAAGATCCATCCAAAGGTCACCAGTGCTAGCCGGCTGTGGAACGTCACGGAAACCCGACTACTATTCTTCCTCGGATTCGAGTATTCGGCCCACGGGCAGCGCTTCTTTGACGACTTGGTCGAGCTTGCACGTCAAAGCCCCGATTTTGTCACCTCCATAAGAAGACTCAACGAACGAGCAGCTTTCAGAAGACGAGAGGATTTGCCCACCACAATCTCCTTCAAGGGCGTCAATAGAAAAGCTGTTGGAATCGTGCGCAACGACGTTCAAGCCATCCTCAAAACCCTGAACCCCGTTCAAACACCGTCTCTCAGCCCCTCCACAGTCCCCATCTCCCAGCCACGAACACCAAATACACCAACAAGCACCACACGGGCAGTCACTGAGTCCCCGGAAACAAGACGGCAGGTCGATGGGGCTTCTGCACAAGACGTCACCCATCTGTCTTCTACTTCAGACGCCGACTTTCAGGACTGCGAAGCCTCTGGTAAGAGCCATCATCCCGCAAGCACCTGTGCCGATCAAGCGACTTCTAGGGAAACGCTCGCATTGGTCACTTCGGCTATTGAGTGGCTGGTACCCGAGACGCAGGAAGACAAACCCTCACTTGACATACAGCCCCTGCTAGATGACCAGAGTTCTGGTGTTGATGCTCGATACGAAGACCTACCGGACGTGCCACTCGCCGTCGACGACCCGAAACCACAAGAAGACGGTCTATTCCTCCACCAGGCTGACGAGTCCGTGAGAAGTGTCCCACACCAGAGCATCTCCGAGGACGGCGAAACCTTCTGCAGAGACGAATCCATACACCCCATAGTGCATCCGTGTCAAGGAGAAGCGCGTACGGCGGAAGACTCAACGATAGCAGAAAGCTTGCACACGTCTTTCAACCAGCAGCTTCACACCAGCCAACACAGATTCGCCTCTGAACCACCCGTATCCCAGGCACCGACATCAAACATAGCAGAGCCAGCAAGAAAGCGGTGTCGTCTCGATTTTGGCGACGGCCAGGACGCTTCTGTCGTCTCGGACAATGAGTTGCTCCGCGGGGACCTCGTCAACATCCCGTTGCAAGAGATCTGCGTCCTTCAAAATCCCGACATCTTTGTCTTGACATCGTACTACGTCACAGACATGTTGGATGATGCGTACGAGCCGGTTCTTTGGATCGTGGACAGGCTAGCATCATCAAAGTCGGTCTTTCTCGTCTGCAATCTTGTCCGCTCCCACTGGGCTTTGATGGTGGTGCACATGGAGGGCGTCAATGCAGATTCGGTGGACCTGTATGACTCACTTCAGTCGTACAGGGGGTCCAGGGAGGCACAGAAGCTTGCAGACGCATTCTTCAAGGCATATCTCCCCACCACTCCCTCGGCAAACCGCAAGGTACTGCTTGCGGCAGTTCCCCAGCAAAAGAACGCCGTCGATTGCGGGGTGTTTACGCTAGTCTTTGGGTTTCACATTGCCGGTGGCAGACAGATCCCGGCCCATGTCGATGGCAAAGTCTGGCGACGCGTTCTTGGAGTATTGGTTGGAATAGCAATCAACGATTAGAAGTCCTTGATCCCAGCAGTGGCAAGCGAACAGTCACTTGCAGCCACCCTAGGAGGACAGCCGGTATCTGCGGACCCCTTTGAGGCCCTGCGAACCCAACATCAGGGGTTGAGTGCAATACTCAGGGAGCAATACGACGACTTGGTGGTTGATCACAGCTCAGTTGAGTCGGCCTGTCGGCTCTTTCACGGCATGATCCAAGCCATCGATTCACAAGTGGCAAAGCTTGAGCACGACGTGACGGAAGAATCTGCTTGGAATCTGGTCAGGGCCAACGCCGGCGCCATGCAAACAAGGGCATCCCATGAGCAGGCTTTGCAAAGCGTACAAGTCATACAAGGTCGCGTCAAGGCCATTCAAGCTGCGCTTCACGAAGTCAGAGACACGTTGGACCGCGAAATAACGAAGCACTGGGGCAGGGCGGGGATGGTGATATAACGCATTTGAGTTATCAATGAAGGACTTGTTACAGAACGAAGGCATGATTAGGGTGTATTATCGCGATGGAGTTTTTTTTTGTTTTTTTGTTTTTTGGTTTGTTTTTTTTGGGACGGATATCAATCAAGGTCGGTTCAAACGGTCAAACATCATGCTTAGGAAGTTTAGTTACGGGCGGGTGCTTGTTCTTTTTCGGCATGGACAGAAATCGACGGCATATGTACGAGCATCTTGAGTCATGATGTGAATTGTGCATGCGACAATGGTCTTCATGGGTCATATTGCAAGCTGGTTGACTGGCTGCTGAGAGTTTGCAGTGCAGACGAACTGGACCTCTCCTCACGAGGTGCGACACTGTTGAAGAATGATGCAAGACTGGGCGCTTGGAGCTGGAGGGATGATGTCAACAACAAACATGGCCTCTCGAGTGCCAAAGCCTGTTTGGTTCCGTGCTCGACTGTCCCTGTACGGCGGATGTTGGTCGGAGTCAATGCACAGAAGATAAGATGCTTGGTCTGGGGCTTTACAACGTGGTCTCGCGGAGAGAGGAAACAAATTAATCTGTCAGGATCAAGAGATGGTCTGATGAGGTAGAATTCTGGTCTGGTGGTGGTGGCCGTTTAGGTGCCCTCACAGCTCAAGAGATGTTCCATGGAACACATGGTACATGGAAAAGCATCTGGAGTACGCCCACCGTATTGGTTGCGAAACCGGCTGACCTCCCATCCTCCCTATCCTCTACGTCTACCGCAATGGGTAACGATGGCAACAATTAAATGATTGCCCTGTAAGTCCGAGGTCGAATTCGCGGTGAGGGATGGGAGGGCCTGCTGACATAAGGTAGGTTCTGCGCCACCTCACCAGCCTCCAAACGCCCGGGACTTGGTTGAGGCACAGTGGCCCGTGCAAAGTTGACCTGACAATAGATCCGCCCGTATCAGTAGGTACCTAGCTAGCACAGTACTCTCGGGTTACTGGTTACTGGGGGGTCATACCATGGTGCAGGGTATGACGGCTGGTGTTGGTAAATGGGCAACAATGGACATGGACAATGGACAAACGACGTGAGCAACGGCAACTCAATTGAAAATCAATCCCTAGCAAACTCTTCTGCTACATCCTTGAGAAATATATTTCTCGCTGTCGCGTGTGTTATTTTCTTCCCTCCCTATTCTCTCTCTCTGGTGCTTTTCCACAACGACATCGGACTCCATTCGCCCGATGATAGCCGCAGCCAACCGACCGAGTGGCTCAACCGACCTCAACAGCCACAACCGTCAGACAAGACACAGCCACAGTTGGCGGCCAACGACATGACCAAAGACATCACCCTTCAATTCAGCGTACGCTTGCGACGACGCGAGTTCCTCCGAGAAAGCAGTCACGATGATGCTGTTGCAGATGGCAACGGCCTTGACCCCGGCCCCGGCCCCGAGGCCGAGGCTGAGGCTGAGGCTGCAGTCAACGTCCAAACCGTCAACATGACTTTTGATGCCGACTTCTCCCCGTCGCCTCTTGGCCCTCTCAACCTCCTCCTGCGCGATGACGGCACCGTCGCCTACGTCTACGCTCACCCACCTGCTCCTATTGACGCCGACATCTACCCGACCCACGCCGACTTGTATATCCTCAAGGACACAATCTCTCTTTTCCCGTCTTGCCCATCCCGACGCCCCTGCTGGCTCTCCCCTCCTCCGTCGTCATTATCCCGCCTCTGGCCTCTTGTCTTGTGGGTTGTGACTGTTGCCGTCGCCGTCTTCCTCGTCGTACCCTTCACCTCGAATGCGCCCAGCACCTATCCGCCGCTGTCTTCGTCTCGACCCGACTTCCCGAATGCTTTTCCCCGTATCCGCATGCGTCAGGCACCGCTTCATCTCTTGGACGACCTCATCACCTTCCTACAGCATCATACGGTCGCACCCCTTCCCGTCGTCTGGAGCGTGCAAGACATTGTCGATAGGCACTATCGCGTCCACCCGAAACCACCATCAAAAATGCCCCCGGGCAACAACACGAACATGACAGTCACCAGCTTCTTCAACCACCTCTACGCGACATCGTCCGATCTTTGCACCGCCGTCAAGGCCTGGTCAATGCGATCGCGGTCGCCCCTGCACTCGGACGTCGTGCTCCTATGCCGAGACGTCTCCCGCTCCACGCTCGGAGTCGCACCGTGCTGGTACAAAGCCGCGGTCGCCTTAACGTCCTCCTGGCCTTCGTCCTCTACTTACACCGTCTTCCATCTTATCGAAGCTCTCCGTGAGCATGTTCGGCTCCATGACAGCGCCGACGAAGACGCCAACGGCACGACTTCCCCCGACCAAGATGTGAGGTTCTACAACGAGACGTCACGCCGCGTGCTAGATACAATCAGCACGCTGTTTTTCACCAACCCGAAGCTCCCCAAAACGCCATCGACGTTTGCCCAAGTCGTCTACAACGCCGCCGACGACCTAGAGTCGCTCCAGCACACCGTCGCCAGGGTTGTCATGAGTGTAACCCTCCTCGTCGACATGCTCCGATCCGATATCATCCTAGACGCGCGTGCTCAGAAGCTGCGCAACGACACTCGCGACGACACGGCCGGATGGCTGGTTTTTGGAAGTGCCTTGTCCTCCTCGCTCAACGCTACTGAGCTAGCTCTCGCTCGTATCATCCCGCCTTACGACCACATTCTGCCTTTGCTTAACACGGCCTCGGCTCTGACTTGGGCCATCGGCTTCTCTCGACAGCTTGTTGACACCTTGGTGACGGAGCTCCATGTGCAGGGCAATCGCACAATTGCCCTTCTCTCGGTGGCGGCGCCGATGGATAACCCCAACCCCAAATCAAATAAGCACATGGATATGGATACGAGTCGTGGGTGGCGTGCCGGATCTGGACCATGGGTTACCGAGACGTGGGAACAGACGGGAGGATCGCGGCCAGTGCTGACGCGAACGCATTGGTATCTGCCCGCCGTGGAACCGGCGATCAAGCAGCTTCAAGGGCTGGCAAACTGGGGCACGCATCACGCGCGCCGCAGCCGGAGTCAATGGGATTGGTGGGTCGCGGAGGCCTGGCGACGTGGAGCACGTAATGAGCAGTAAATGAAGGTTGGATACGCATAATTCGGATGGGGGTTCCTAGGCACACAATTCAGATGTGGTTCCTATCCTAGGCATGTCTGGCCTGCTGCATCACCACTTGGCGGCATCTCGGGCATCCATCTCAGAGTTTCAAGCTAACGGTGCTAGATTCTCCAGTGAGTGAGTGGTGCGCCCTATCTATCTACCGATGCTATCCCGACGCACACCCCGGAGCCGCTCCCATATGCATGCGCGCTGTTCCTCCAAGACGTCGGCTTGTCGAAAGTTGTCTCGCGCCTTGGCCCAGGCGTCGTAGGCCGAACTGTGTGCTGTGGCAGCGGTCTTGCACCTCTCCAACGCCGAGTTGTAGGCTTCGGCCTTCTGTTTGCGCTCGATTCGCAACGTACGAAGCTCTACTTCGTTATTGCCACGGTCGAGGACAGCATCTGCGTGCGCAGTAGATGCGCGTCCGCCGGTGGTAGCCCCACGTCGTCGTTTGGCGGCCGTTACCAGGCTCTTTGCACGCTCCAGCTCTTGCTTTTCCAATTCCAGCGCGTCCTGCTGCGATGCGACTTTGTCTTGCGCAGCCTCGCAAAGCTTCTCGGCCTTGTCCAACTCCCGGCGCCGTAGCCCCGCCTCCTTTTTCGCCAACAGCCAATCCCGATACTCTGGTGGGATTTCACCATACGTAGCCCTTGCTACGCGATTTTCCTCCCGCATGCGAACAAGCTTCTCGTTGGAGTTAACCGACTGGAAGGCCTGATTGAGGTTCGGTTTGACTGTGTTTGCATCGTGGTCGATGTTGTGTGTCTTGTCGGCCAGTTGCAAATCGCGGAGAAGATGATGGACTGGCTCGGGCGAGAAGCTAGCATAACTTGGGGTTTGGAGGAGGTCGGCAGACTTGTCGGCGGCATCCGCCACGGCGACTTGCTCATCATCACCACCACCACCACCACCACCACCAGCAGAAGGATCTCCAAGGTGATGGGCATCGATAGCATCCACCGCCACGGCCTGCTCCGAGCCGTTCACGGCGTCGTCTCCAGGCTGCTGGTTCCCCGCAGCCTCCCGCGCCCACCTCTTGATCCAGACCAGTTGCGATTTGAGCGAGTTGGCCTGCATCCATCTGGAATTATACGGAGTCTCGCCGTCCGGCACCACCCGCCAGTCAATGCCTTGGTCGATCAGCCGGTCGATGGCCGCGAGGGTGGCACTGTCAAAGCAGTCAAGGAGCTCCCTCTTGTAGGAGTGTCTTGTTTGGAGCTCCTGGTGGAAGCGGCGCATCTGGCAGGCGCGGCGGCCTTGGTCGGTGCGAGTGCGAGCTTGGCTCTGGCTGCGGCTGCGGCTACGGGCCATGTTTGAGACGGGCCCTGAGGGATCGATCTGGTTATGATGGATGGCTAGCTGCGAGGGATGGAGACGAGTTTGCGGCGGCGGCGGCGGCGGCGGTGGTGGAAGAGATGTTTGCCTTCCTTGTTTGTTTGTTTGTTTGCGATACGAGTGAGTGCCTTCCTTCTCGTATTAAAGCATCGACTGCAGGCACAGACAGTGTGGAGCAGTGTTATTAACACTGTGTAGTCCGACCGTCTCAACGACCTTGAAACGATCCCTCGACAGCTCTGTGCTATTATTTTATACATACGGATACTTCTCGGTTGAACCGCCTGCTTCTCCCCAACGCCTATACAAACAAGCATATGTCCTTCTGCTCCCTCTAATTTGCACGCAGCATCTGGTCGTCTCCCAGGGGCGTCCCCCCAAGAAACAACAGACACCGCGCCGCCGCTACATCCATTGTCCACCCCCCGAAGACTTTATTGCGCCACACTGCTGCCACCGCTGCTGCCGACGTCCACGGACCAAATCTACCACCTTTAAGCGCCACAGCCAGGCAGACAGGACGCTTAGAGAGAGAGGTAGTAAGATTCTCTATTTCTAAAAAGGATATAATATAAGTAAGGTATAAACTACTACTATAGTTATAATCTTAATACTTTATACTTTTAGGGTTAATAAACTATACTATACTGCTACTACTATTACTACTAACGTCTATAGAATAAATCTACTACCTTTAAGCGCTATAGCTAGGCAGATAGGACGCTTAGAGAGGGAGGTAGCAAGATTTTCTGCTTCTAAAAAGGATGTAGCGTAAGCGGGGCGCAAACCGCTGCCGCAGTTGTTCCAAACAATTGTTTGTTGGCTACCCAGTCAACGCCGTGGGAGCGGTTGCGTTCCAAGGCCAGCCGTGTGTGGCCAGAAACCGTGAGAGAAAGAGGGTGCCGGAGCCAGAGCCAGAGCCAGGACCCATATCCGCCATGAGCGTGAAAGACCAAGGAGAGAGGGGGGCGTCGGTTGAGGGATCAGAAATTGCAGTGCCCGGTCCGCAAAATCTGTCCCCCTTCTGACTCCGTCTCTATACATGATCTATCCCTTCTCAACGGCGGACGGGGGTATATGGCGGTGCTTGTGGCTGATTGTGGACGTGCGAGTGAGCGCACAGTTGTTTTGTTTGTTTGCACCCCTGCGCTGGAGACGGAAGCAAGAGATGATTGTGCAACGTCGGCGCCTCTGCGGGTGGGATGGATGGATGGAGCGAAGCGCGAAGCAGCGGGCGGAGTGCCGATGATCTGCCAAGGACCAAGGTGTCCGTTGCGCTGTTTGTTTGGAGGACGACGAAGACGACGGGGAGCCTGTGAGTCTGACGGCAGACCCGTTGCGACGAGATTGATCTTTGAGCACGGCAGAGACATGCGTGATGGGCATCTGAGAAGACGCTGGTGTGTTGGAGGATGACGACGGGAGCCTGTGAGTCTGACGGCATACCCGTTGCAACGAGATTGATCTTTGAGCACGGCAGAGAGACGTGCGTGATGGGCGTCTGAGGAGATGACGGCGACCATGACAAAGTACAGATGGGACGAGCCCACCCAACCCAGGTGGAGGGAGAAAGAGAGGGCGATCCAGAGGATGCAACCCAGACACGTACGTCCAAGGTGATGGCGAGGCTCGCCATGTTTATCAGAAATGTCGTTCCTCAGAGAAGTGTCGTTTCTCAGAGAAGTGACGTGTATTTTGCCAAAGCTGCGCATCTACAGACCTGGTTGGAGCCTGCCCTTGCTCGCTGGCAAACAACACGCGAGATGCAGAAGATGGGATGACAGTTCATGCATCCTGCGTGGAGGCACCGGTTGGAGAGACACCAAGGACGATGGGACGACGGACGAACTGCATGACGGACGAACCACATGACGGACGGGCCAGACGAACTCCACGCCCGATCAGTGCAGATGCCCGGCAGCCAGGTCAAGACAGGACAGGCAGATACATGTCCGTGTGTCTGGAACGGAACACTTACTATCCGTACACAGGGTTATGTTTGCAAGTCAGACCCGGTTCCGCCTACTTACACATCACTTTCCCTTCCCATGTTTCCAGCGAACAACGCCATGTCTCTCCTGTGTGTCTTCTCTCCTGCCCCCTCCCATCTTCCTCAGGCAGAACGACGGCACCAGGTCTGGTCGTGGATGCAGAACTGACTCTCATCGTTTGTTTACTTTTCCTAGCCTTCACCATCTCCTCCATCTCACCGCTTCTTCTTCTTCTTCTTCTTCTTCTTCTTCTTCTTCTTCTTCTTCTTCTTCTTCTTCTTCCTCTTCTTCCTCTTCTCCTCCTCCTCCTCCTCTACTGCCTCTCCCTCCTTCTCTCACGACTTGTCTCATACCTGAGCCACGTTGACCACATCAGCACCTTCGCGTCATGTCCGCTTCCGCCTTTCGAACCCCAGACCAGCCCCAGCGCAGTCTCTTCGAGCGCCAGACGCCCGAGCAACGCCTCCGTTTGGCTGAGAAAGCCTACATCATGGACGAGGACGAGAGACGTCAGTACACGGACCGTCTCAACCAGCTCAGCTTCGGACAGCTTCTGCACGAGGAGCGTGTCTATCTCTCCCGCGTGCAGCCTCTCGACCACGATGGCGACGACGACGCGTCCATCATCTCCACTACGCTGACGAATATGAATCTCGAGGATGGCGTCAACCAACGACCTTCGCATCTGACAAAGATCGTCAACGGCTACAACCAACACAATGCATCGCCGCCGCAACCTCTACCACGCCCACACCGCACCGCCCGCGGTTCCAGAGGAGGAAAAGGCCGACGCGGCACCCCGCAGCCCCCTGACCAACATCTCCTCCTCCGCCTCCGAGACGATTTCCACCCCGTCGATCCCTCCGACATGACGTCGGACGCTGGCACCACGCGCTCGCCCGTCCTAGGCGCCACTTGCGAGGGAAATAACGCCAGCAACGCGGGTCCGACTGGCCCAACGGCTGCTGCCTTTAGCCCATCTCGCGTCTCGCCTTACACTCCTGCCGCGCCTGAACGCATGAGACATCTACAGACGGAGCGCGCCGCCGTCATGGAGGAATACAAGAAGGCTGTCAAGGTACTGTTTGACATTGACGTCCGGTTGCGCGAGATTGATTCCGACATGTTGCGGCTGGGCACTGGCGCGGGGGAGACGTGAGTTGCCGTGTTGGCTTCTCCGTTTGTCTAATTACTCGGTATTACTAACATTCACCGCTTCGTGCCTTGCCATGCACCATCACCCCCCCGCGAATATGCATGCGACCACCTCCTCCTCCGTGTATCTATCATTCAATACGCATGTCGATGCATCGTGTCTCACCATGCTGTTCAGTGGTCACGTAATGCCGCTCCGTTTGCTCGCCGTTCTGTTATGGCATCATCATCTAGAACTTCGTCCGCCTCCTCCTCCTCTCTCCCTCGTCTGCTTCCCTTTGTTCCATTCCCGTTGTGACATCTCAGCTCGGCCACCTCCATCCTTAACTCAAGTCGTGAGACGCCGCGCCGCGCCGGCGCACTCGGACCCTCAGCATGACGCGGTCCAACTTCTACGCCACTGCCACCCAAGATGTAAGTAATTACGTCTTCTGCTGTTCTCGGTGACGACTTCAGCCAGAAACCGTCTTGCTAACCAACCCGCTATTTAGACCTTCCACGGCGTCAAGATCGCTAGGGGCATGCGCATCACCATCTCCTCCCACGAAGATATCGCCATCCGCGCCCACATCGTCAAGCACCAGCTCACCAATGCCTCACCCGACCTCCGTCTCGGCGAACTGCACCAGGCCATCGGCATTGCGGACCTCGGGCAAAAGTACATCGATGTCATATACCCCAAGATCGCCAATGCCGTCAAGTCGCGCATCGAGTGTATCGCCAACCAGCATGTGTACAACGAAATGCTCCATGGCGTTGCCGACGGTGATGGCACGAGATAGTGAGTTGCTCTTTGTTTGTCCTTGGCCACCTCGACAAACGGCCGCAAGACTGACTTCTCGTCCATGATTCCAACCAGCTATCCCCGCTTTCTCGATGGATGGACAAAACCGACTTGGCAGGGCGACCGCAGGAGGCCCGTGGCGGAGGACGACGATGGAGGGGATGCTCGTCCGGTACAGCGGCACGAACATGCTGTCGAGCATGTTTGTGCTGCCGTTGAGGAGCCGGATGCCACCCCCCCGCCACCCACGCCGCACACACCTCCTCGCGGACTCTTACCGTCTCCGATACCGTATCCGCCGCCCTCATCCGTTGGCCGGCAAGACGGGTCCGGGCTGCCCTCCCATGCGCCAGGACACGCCACGCCTCATCTGCCAGTACAGCATGACAGAGGCGCCGAGTTGCGTCCAGGCAGCAACAACATCACGCCGCCTATTCGAGGCATCCTCCCATCGCAGCAGCACCCTCTCGGAAGCCGGTTATCGTGGACACCACCTCGCCAGAGACGTGCTGGCGGCCAAGACGTCCGACAGCAGACCATCCCTCCATCTTCCCGACCGACACCTTCTGGCCGCCTTCTTCCCACGCCACCCGCGACTATCCTCCGGCCCTTGCGACATCAGATGGTCCCTCCCCTCAACGACAGAAGACAGCCCTCCTCCCCATCGCCACAGCCCCAGGCAAACAACCTGCTTTCGAGCTACCGAACGATGCTTGACGAGCTCGCCGAGCTGCACCTGCAGCTGAGGCAGGTACAGGGCGACATGGCCGTGGCACTTTGTCGTGGCCGCAGCTACAACGGTCGGACTTGGATGCGGGCTGAGCTGCGGCGATTATACGACGAGGCCGGCCGTCTTCGGCGAAGGGCGGTGCCGCTACAAACAAAACTCGGCGTCGCCAGTCGGGCACTAGCTGAGGGCATGCCTGGCGGCGGCGGCGCCGCGCAGGGAGGTTGCCATAGTCTAGGTGCCGTTGTCGAATTGCTCCTCGTAGGACTTCGTCAGTAGGAATCTTCCGTCTTCAGGTAGTTAGTTGTCCAATGTTTGTGTTAGTATTCGATGCTACCTACATGCTCTCAAAAAGTCTTCCAATTTACAACACAATTTCCCATCTCCGCAGTCTTACCGTCTCTCCTTGCCGACTACACGCATTTCATGAGCTGCTCCCCCAATGCTGAAAGCAGCTCCAGGCCCGCCGTGATGGCGTCGCTGGCGCTCTTCTCCTGGTCTCCCAGGCTCTGCCGCAGCCACAGCAACGAGTCCGATACCTCCTCCAGCGCCTCGACCTGCGCCATCAAATTCCCCCGCACCCGGCCGACCCCGACCTCCGTCTGCGCCGCCGCCATGCAGTTCACACGCAGCCCACTCCGTTGATCGCCGATGCGGGTACCCACCTGGCGGAGGAGGAGGACCTCCGTCGTGACCATCTCCGCCTTCACGACGCCCTCGTCTGCCTTCTTTTCCTCGGCGTGAGCCGCGACGCCGTCGCCGTCGCCGTCGCCTTCACGTTGGACATGGTAATGGTGGACATCACCATCAGCCAGAGCGGAAATCTGTTTCGAAACTTGTTCCGCGATGCCGCCCAGCACGTCCTGCTCGTGCAGCCGACACAGCGACTCCTTAACGTCGTAAGCGGTGCTCAGAATGCCGTCGCCCTCGATGTGCGTCTCCCTCACCCGCTTGGCCGTCTGCGCCAGCTCCGAAGCCTTGTCCAGCAAGTCACCGACGCGCCGCTGCAGACCCAAGCACGTCTTCGGGACGAGAGCCGGCGGCGGCAGGTCGCAGAGAATCCGCCACCAGGACGACGCAGCTCTCTGCTCCGCCTCGTGCTGAAGCCGGCGCAGGTTGGCCGTCAGACGGCGCGTGGCCCGGAGGTGTTCCCGCAGCTTCCGCTCCCACGCCTCGTTCGTCTCGTCCTGGACGGTCTGGAGGTGCTCCAGGGCCGCCGAGATCTGCGGGACGGCCCCTGGCGTGCCGCCGCCGCCGGGGATCAGCAGCAGCAGACCCGCGACCTCCCGGCTGACGAGGTCCGCTTGGCCGGTGACGCCGGCGAGTCTGGCGAGATGGGGAACCAGTGGCGCGACGGCGGCGTCGGCGGTAGCAGCCTGGTACATACTGCCGACGGTGGTGTCTTCCGCCGGCCATGTCGTGGGCGGCGTTGCCAGTGTCCAAGACGAAAATATGGCGAGTGTTCGACGAGGAAGGCCGCCGGCAAGTGTGATCAGCAGCCGCGGAAAGAGCACCGCGCCCTTGAGCAGCGCGTAACCCCAAGAGACCGACCGGCAGAGCATCACGTACGCGACGGCAAGGAGGCAGGCATACAGCAGCCCCCAGCGGAAGCGGGAAGATCGGATAACACGAGAAGCGAGTCCCTGCGGGACGCTGTCATCTTGGGAATCGTGCTCGGGAGTAGACTTGAGCTGCTGGCTGCTGTAGTAGTGGTTATGCGTCTCATTCTTGTGCCACGTTATCGATCTGACGAAGGCGCCGGCCTGAATGGCCAAGCTGTCGACATAGCTGTGGCTGTTCCTCGGCGGCGATTCGTCATGCTCCGATACTGCCTTCTCATTCGTTGATCTGGCGGCGGCGGCGGCGGCGGCGGCGATGGTAGTGGTGGTGACGTCTTGGGGGGGTGCAGTGTCCAAGTCATCGTCATCCGCTGCTCTGGGGATCCTGATGAGTTTATTGTTCTCCGCGAACCGAACGGTCTTGTTCCGTAAGGGGGCGGAGGGTCTGTTGTGGAATGCCGCAGCCGCGGTTTGCCCGTCGTCATGTTGAGTCTCAGGTCGATGTCGTGTTCTGATGCTGCTTCGGGAGCTTGTTGTTGTCACGCGTTGCATCTCCGACTTGTTCTCCTCTAGGATGATGTCTTCGAGCCGCCGGATCTCGTCTTTCTCGGAGCGTCGTTTACGCTTTTCGGCGCGTTTCCGTTCGTAGGCCTTGCGGGCCGACAGGATGGTTTCCATGTTCATGGCAGACGATGCTTCTCAGGGCCGAGGTTGAAAAGGCTGACGTCGGAGGCCTTGTAGGAAGAGGAGGTAAAACTGGCTGTGATTAAGCAGAGAGTCAGTCCATCATATTGTAGTTGCAAAAAAAAGCCGAAGCTTCGTGGATTCCAGAGAGCTCCAGGGACCAAGTTCAAGTTGTCAGCCGTTCCGTTTCGGCCTTCTTGACATGCCTGTGGTCGTTTGAAAGCCTTGAAATGTCGCTAAAGTAGATACTCATTGGAATATAGGCCACGACCGTTTCAACCTTCTTGGGCTGGTTTCCGTGGCATTCGGCGAGCTCCAGGAACCAAGATGGAGATGTCGGTGGTTCCATTGAGCTTCCAACCCCTGTGGCTTCGAAGCTTTGAGATGCCCCCGGACTGAAGCCCACGGGTTGATCCATGACTGTTTCAATCTGCTTGCCGAGAAATTTCTCGTCCCCTTGAGGTAGTGGCTGAGGCCTGGCCTGCTGCTGCTCCTCTTACCTCAGCCAAAGAGCACGTTTCTCAGGGCAAGATAAGATGTGACATATCGGGCGTGAGGGCTTCCATCTATTAGCGCAGTTAACAAAAGAAGAAAGAGCAGGTGTCAATTATCGGCTTGACCGCTATTCATCCAGGCCTGTCTGAGATATCACTTCTCATCTGCGCTTAGACGGCTCATGCATTGAGGTCTGTGGACCACAGTAATCAGAAGTCATTGCCACACAAAGCATCTGTTCATCCGGTAGTAGGCAGAATCGAGGAGGAGTAGTTTTTGAAAAAGAAAAAAAACGAAAGAAAAAAAAAGAAAAGGGCAGAATGACCTGGCCCATGCCGACAGGCACCTCCTGAACGTCTGATGCTGGGACACGTCGGCTCCGTGTGTCCAAAACTCCATGCCCCATAAGAGAGACTTGCTCGTTCCCTCCGAATACCAGTTCGTTCTCTTTAGATCATTTTGACAAGCCGGCATAGAAAACGGCGTGAATATTTGGTCGGAGCTGAAAATGACGCCCTATAATCCAACACGTCAGCGTCCAGTTCACCATTATCCAGTGCACCCTTATGCTCACATAAACACGCCGGGCAGGCGCCCGCATCTCTCAACACGGGGAATCAACACTTCTGAACGCCCGCGCCCCAGACACAGCATCTCCGTCGTCGTCAGCATCTTGGCGGTAGCATTCGTCATCTGCCTCCTCCTCTCCCGTCGGAGAGCAAAGATACACCCTCCAGCAGCACCGCCTCTCGAACCAGCCCATGACGAGCCACAACCCGGTCGAAAAGCACTCTGTCGCGTCGTGCGTCGACTGATGGCATCAGACAACAACCGCAGCAGCCCGAGACCCCTGCCGGAGCTCTTTGAGTATCTGGGCATGCACCCCATTGCGCCCGAGTGTCAGCCGAGGTCACCCGCCGGCTCGACCGGTCGCGCGGCGCATGAGGTGTGCTGTGAAAAGATTGTCCAAGTCTGGATCTCGCGCATGCCGGATCGGGGCGTGAGTACGAGGGGTGTCGATGCGGACCGGTTGGGGGATATTGGGCTTGTCCACGCGGTGGCGGATGCGTTGCTTGATGGGGGGACGCGCGTGGATTACATGGACAATGTATTGCCGGTTCTCCGACCTCGGCCCGCTGGGAGGTTCAGCTGGACTGCTAGGGATGGATTGGGTGGGCTGAACAGTGTCTGTCCCATTGAATGGGAGGACTGATGGCTGGATAGCTTGGAAGCTTTTTTGAATGCGAGTGCCTGGGATTGTGTTAGCGAGAGTGCTTGATGCTTTCGAGGAGGGCTGGGGAGATGGTGAGACGTGAAACCGTCACAACAGAAATAAAGTGCGAATAATAAGGAGCATGGGGCCAAAGCTCATGCGGGCGAGGATTAGCGTTGCGATAAAACAATAAATGCTCTATAAGATCGGGAAGTCGCGGCTACCTTGCATGAATGACCTTCTCTGAGAGATGTGCATGGTTGAGTGTGGTCATGTCGTCGTCTCTGGGACGGGATCGTCATTGTGATGTAGGGTTCGTGATCTGGGCTACACTAACAACAGCCGTCAAGAAGTAGGGTTTGGATGTCTTGGGCAGGGGAGAGAAATCAGGCAATGACAAGCACGCGGGATCTCGTGCGGTGCCTCATATAGAGGGCCTCACGGGACTTGGCGGTTTCGTCCCTAATACCTCATACGGAGCATACCATGGACATAATTTGATCTGATAGCGCCAGCAATCTGTCTTGCAGCAACCGGATCCGTCATGCGACGCTTCGAGAAACGCTGCTTCGGTTCGCAGGCAGACTGGGTTGAACGTAGAAACCTGGCCAAGTTGAATTGTTGGTTTTGAGAAGCTCGACGGTGGTAGGCGCCGGCCGGGCCGTGAGACTGCGTGCGCTCCCATTGAGTGCCAATCAATAGAGGTCTGCTTTTTCTTTTTCTTTTTTTCTTTGACCTAATGACGAATTTCGTAGTTGGGAAATAATGCGGCGACAGTCGGAAGAAAATGTTCAAGATTCTCAGTGGCGTCAAATTGTGATGTAGGTAGTCGGTGTCTAGGTGGTTAATGGGTTGGAGAGGTGGGAATGGAGCTGCCCTGCGGTAGATTTTGGGCAAAACTTCCTTTTTTTGGCAGGTACGGAGTACTTCCGCGGGCTCGAGAGTAATACTTGCCTCACCATGCGTGACTTGTATTTTGTAGTCACGCTAAATGGAAGTGCACCGCAACTGACGTTTTCTTGGACACACTCTGAAGGGAAGCTGGAGTGTGTCACAGGTCCTTACCAAGGTGAGTTTTGGGTACTTGCCATAGTTTTTTTTTTTTTTTTCTGGCTTGAAGGTTGTAGCTTAAAGTGGGTCTGAGGATGTTGTAGCTCAGGGCAGGTCTTCTAGGTTGTAGCTTTCCGCAATCGACTCGTTACTTCCTCCTCCATGCTCCATGGTGCACTCTGTCTTCGATTTTGTGCACTTATTTGATGCCGAGTTCAAACTGCGGCCTCTCTGCCCAAGCTCCATGATGCCTACTCTGCAGGATGCAGCTGAATTTGGCTGGCCTCTTCTGGCCTCTTGGTAAGTAACCTGACTAACCCTTCCTTTACCCTAGTACTCTGTAGACTTTAGATGGAACAACAGATCAAGAAGCTGTATTTTGTCCTAGAGTGATTTCTCAATTTATGACTCTAAGCCAGATTGCTGGTTATTATTATGGGAGTTGATACACGGGTGCCGCTCTTACACGGGCGCCGCTTTCTGCTTTCTTGATTGGTCTAAACAACTATTGCTAGTGCAACCAACTTCTGCCATACCCACATAGGGTAGCTTAGGCTGCCGCGATGGGCTGCCGTGATGGGCTGTGATGGGCTGTGATGGGCTGTGATGGGCTGTGATGGGCTGTGATGGGCTGTGATGGGTTAAGTGTAACTATCACCAGAGTGTTGGTGTAATTGCCCTCACCGCCTTTGAGGGGATGTACTGATTTTTTGGACTACTCAAGAGAGCAGAAAGCGGCGCCTGTGTAAGAGGGCGCCTGTGTATTAATCGCAGCGGCCGTGTATTAAATCCTATTATTATTAGGTCCTTGTTCTGACGGCCTTTCTAGACTTCTTCCCCCTTCTTCATCTGCCATTAACTAATTACCATCTCAACTGGACTTTGATGTCCCGCCCCTTCCGAGAACTGGTCTTCCACAAGACCTCGAGTCTCATCACGTCTCGCAGTTAGATGTTGAATCTGTTCCAGCAACTGACCAACAAGAGAGTCAGCCCGGCGCTCTCGACAATCAACAGACAACTCTAAACATGTCTTTCACAGGCCCAGGGTCAGCAAATAAAGCAAAGAAAGCGAAGAAAACTTGGGGAAAGAAACAATGAAGTTGCAAGTTATTAAGATGCAATATATATCTTATTCTAATCAGAAGTTGTCCTGAGCAGGTTGTAGCTTGCGGCTCACGCAACTCAGCTACAACATACTTCTTCCGGGTCTAATTAGACAAGCCACTCTGAGGCGGAGACCTTTATTGACGAATGGTAATTAATTATTTAACCTGAGCTTCACTCTGCGATTAATACTCCGTAGTTAGTCAACCACTAATGCAAATGACTTTCTTGCGAATGTGTGTCACAAGGATTAACTTGTCTCCTTACGCGGTCCTAAGCCCAACAACAAAAAGAACTTATTTAAGGAGTCAAGGAATCAAACATGCCAAACTGGAGGAGGGGCTAAGTGGATATTATTTGAGAAGAGGGTCCAAGTGAATTAATTGTCTGTTGGCCGTTCGGTCGATAGGGAGCTACCCACTAGCGCAGAGAGACCGCCGGATGCTGCCCGGTCGCTTGCGCTTCTTTCTTGTCGCCCAAATGCATGACATTGCCATGAGTGCAAACGACGCAGAAAACTAGGCTAATTTTTTTTTCTCGTTGAAAAAAGTAGCGTGAATAGTCCTGTAACACATTTAAGCGACTTGAGGGCAGTTTCCAGACGTAGAACTGGCGGCTAGGGCAATAGGCAATTGGTGATGATTTGAAAAAAGGCGCGACGCGACGCGACCCTTGTGGGTGACTTTTCGCGGACAGGACGCGCGTCAGCCAAATGCACTTACTCTGCCTTGTTAAAGTGTAAGTACTGGTAGTACGGAATACATAGGTACCCCACCCCACGTACCCTGAACTTGTACCTCTCACTACGTACGTAGTAGCGTAAGGTGGAGAAATGCCGATCTCTATCCGCCGGCCTTTCCCTAAACGGCAGTTGGTCACTAAAGTGGGACAGGAGCTCCGTACTACGCACCTCTTTTGTCTCTCCACAACGCCCCGGTCTCCACCCCCGGCCCGGTCCCCGCACTACGGTCCGGTCTACGCACCACGCACTAGGCCTCCGCGGCATTTGTTCTGGCTTGAGACGAGTATTACCCAATACAAAAGTCACAAGTATATCTCCTATATTTTCAACCTTTTTCCTCACGGCCGTTGTATGCTACAATTTCTATATTATTACCAATGCTATTGTCAATTGTCTATAACCAAATGTCCCTGAACCAAATTAGGTTACTACATTATATCTTACCTGAGTATAGTTTACATAATAGGCAGCGACGATGACTTGATAGCATGTCTTTATGAGGAGTTGACGCGCACTTTCAGTAGTAATATAATCAGATAGATTGATCTTCGCTCAACGCATCGGCTCCCGCTCTTCTTGCATGAAATGCATGGTGTTATGTGTATACCCTCGCCATCATGGCGAAGACGCAGCCCTGCTAGTACCTGTGTAAACAATCTTCTTCAACGTATTTAAAGGCATAAGCAGTATGCCGCCACGGGAAGAGGCGGTCTCCTAAAGACGCCCATGTACCACGCGCTGGCTGAGTTGGTCTGATCGCCACCGTCGATGGCACCCTACTCGTTGACGCTGACGGGTTTCATGGGCATGCTACGGGCTGAATTCGTGGAATGTAGTCGGTGCCGGTGGCGTGTGTTCCCATCTTTCACCAACAACACCACAAAGAAACACAGTACTTCGACCCCAACAGATATGGCGAGCCGAGAAAGCACCAGCTAACTTCTTTCTCATATTCCTCCCTCCATTTTCGTGTCGTCTCAATCGACCCGAAACATTCATTACCCGCATCCCGCAAAGGGCAGAATCCGAAACGCAGCGAGACAGCGCTCTCTATCAATCTGACCTGTGAATGTGCGTCAGCAGTGTTTTCGAGGATCGGAGGTCTACGACAGACAGTGTGATTGCATCGGGTAGCAACATGCCCAGCATCCTGAAGACCTGAACCTGTTTGATGTCGATCGACAGCGGGAGATGCTGCGTCGAGGATGAACCTGGAATGCTTCGCGGAACACGCTGTCTCTACTGTCTTGCCTGGTATGGAAGTAAGCATGCAACGAACGGGCTGAGAAATTGCGCAAACAGACCTTCTAGCCCCAAGTCTAATCCTAACGGCGATTGCTCTACCAAGTTCTCCCAGTGTACAGCGACAATGAGTCATGGGCCCGCTCTGCTTCGACAAGCTGTTCCGGATGGATCCATTCCCGTTCCACCTCCCTCTCCAGCATCCTTCTTTCCCCGCGGCGCACCGGTATCCTGAGCTCTGTTCCTGACACTGGCGAGATTCTCGACGAAATCAACGAAGCTGGCCTCCTCCCGCAGTGGCGCCCCAATATGACACCGGACCAAAATTAAAACCTGCTCGAGTAGCGAGGTCGTGTGTGAGGCTTTCATCGTGCGTGTTGCATCTCGAGCTCCCAGTGCGAGACGACGGAGCAGGAGAGCTCTTGTCTGGTTCCAAGACCATGTCGGCTCGTCCGCTACTGCGCGCTTCCACCTCCGACGTATCAACTCGTTGGCCAGCCCATGGGTGATGTGGTCTTGTTGAAGAGACTAGAAGGATTGAAAAGGCTGGTAGACGAGTTGATACGTCCGAGGTCGGCGTCACTTGACGCTGCCCTGCTGGATCCTGCCAGGCGCGCGAAGTGACGGCTGGACTGAAAGAAGCATTTGAAAGCGCGTGTGCACTACATTTGGCGCGGTCCTTGTCCGGGTTGACGCCGCAGAAGGTCTGTATCCGGGGTGTTAGTAATACTACGCCAGTTGATGTGTGAGCAGAGAGACCTGCAGGCATGCCATGCATGGACGGATGGGGATGTTTGCTCACTTTTGAAGAGACGTGTGAACCAATTTCTTGTCCCAGGAAGAGCCTTTAACAGTGACTGTGGCCTGGATCCATTGAATCTCGAGAAGAACGGTCTCGAGAGCAAGGTACTGGAGAGGAAAAGACAGCGAGTACTCGCCACCGATAGCGGGACTGGACAGGAGGCACTTGGTTTCATCTGTCTTGACTCAGATGCCTGTCGTCGACCCAAGCTGCTCCAAGATGCCTTCTACATCCTCTCCCGCAATCAGTCGGCGTGGCCAAAGCAGCAGTCTTGGTTCCACATGGCCCTGTGTTGTTGTTCTCTGAACACTGGCACTTGGCGAGGGCTGTGTTTGCTTCCAACAGGCCGAGACGTACATGGATGGCCATGGTCCGCATAATGTGGATTCCGTACCGATCCAGCTGGCTGGCTGGAGAGGGCGGCAGAACAACCAACACCCGTGGCCACCGAAGCGCCTGCTTCGGCCATCTCTCCAAGGGAGTAGTAGTAGGTGGACTGGGTTCTGCTGCGGTTGTGTGCCCCTTAAGTCGGCTCTTTGAGGAAAGAAGTCACCAATGCCGCTGTTGTGATCCTGCGCGACTATGTTTGGGCGCAAGCAACTTTTGAGGTGGTGATTGTGTTGGTGTTGATGGCGATGAAGATGGCGACGGGCAGGACAAAAGATTCTTCGGGATGCCATGGGAATTTTGATTCAGGCAGAGCGACTCTGTGAAGTTACTCCCAAAGGGGAAGGCTCCGTTTGCTTAATGGCCTGCCTTGCCGCGCCTTCCCTGGCCATAGGCAACTCGGCGCCGGTCCATGGATTTGACGCTGGCCCAGGCTCGTCTGTCTGGGGGGGCTTCGTTTGATGCGCGATGATGTCTTGATTAAAGGCCTGAAAGAACAGCAGGAAGATGCATACATGCGGTTTCGACAGGGTTCATCACACAACCGCCATTACATTTAGCATGACTACAAAATACAAGTTACACATAGTAAGTGGTTCGACTAGCAGTATCTCTACTTTAGCTTGCTAGGTAGGTATAATTCCTAACCTCCCCTCTTCTAATTCAGCTACTCACCATGGATTATGTAGCACATATCGCACCCTCAGGGGCGGCCCGGCCCGGCCCGTTGCGGCACCTAAGTTAGGGCCACAGATGAGATGCATGCTGGCGAGAGACAGAATCAGGGCGACGGTGAAGCCTGCTTTTCTCAGCCATCCATGGAGTAAGATTCTGTAATAAAAAGCCCCTCACACCAGCTTTCATTAAGAAAGGTTTCCCCCCCGGTCCATGTTCCTTGTATTCGATCTTGATTGCTTTTGAAGATCGCCCAATGTCCTTAGACTCCACCTGGTCTTCCCGTCTCTTCTCCTCGAACCCATCTTGAAGCTCCAGTGCCTCCGCCGCATTCATGAACGAGTAAGAGCCTGCCTTTCTCGGCGTCAGTCGAGGAGAGGGTTCAATCACGTTGTATCCACACGAAGATGGTCGCAGAGGGAAACCATCCACCTTTGCGCATCTCTGCATCTTCGATTAAGCCTGCCTCCACCGCGTCAAGATCTAAAGGCTTAATTACAGCGGACATGTGGCAGGCCAGGGATAACATGGCATGATGGACGGCGCGACGGCTGGCTAATTATGGCATGGAGACAACCAGTTGCGATTAATTTCCCTTGGGAAAAGGTGCCCTTTGAAGAAAGGCGTGACGGGATGGCGGGCAGGTGCTATGTAGCGACCGGGTATATAGGTACTCACCTTAGGGATCCCAACCTGCCCTAGAAGTCACCTAGTGCTGGGTGTTCTAGCGGCAGCCTTGGGGGGGTGAGGTGCTTCTTAATTCACCAACAAATGCGCAATATCCGTACAATGCAGGGCAGCTAACATCCATCTCAATTCACGATCACCGACCGCGACGTCATTTTCCCGTTCGGTGTCCTGGCGGCACAAGAATGTCAGCTTCCTTGTGCCACCGCAGCCGATGAAATGATGGCGACATTTCCGACCGCTATTCTTCTTATCGCTAGCAAGCTATAGACCGACGCGTTTTCTGTCAACGAGATGGTCCGCTACATTCACGCCGACGGCTCACTGCTGCGCGGAGAGATCAGTCGGACCGCGCCCGGGGTCAACGAGCAACAAGCCGCTCGCGCTCGCACGTCCGTTCGGCCTGCGCTGACGGCCCTCTGTGACACGATAAGTGTGTCAGGCACGCATCCAGGGGTGCCCGTCGGCCGAGCAGGCGATGAGCATCTTCACTTTCAGTCGGTCGCCAGGGTTCAGGGGAGCGGTATTATACCGCAACGCCGTCGCCGCTGATCCCATGCTCTCTCAACCTCTCAACACGTTGAGGCTGGTGCGTGCGCATACCGCCATGACTGGGTTGTCTTTTCGGACCCGGCCTTCACGCCCGGCGCGGCGCAGAGAGCTCTATTCCCGGGTCCTTGAGCTCGGCTTTGACGTTTCCGCCGGCGACGAGCGCTGACAGAACCTGCGGACGCCCGAGAGGGACCGAGTCGTCGAGCGGCTCGATCCCCGCGACGGTGCTATTGACACTTCCCGCCCAGCGCCGAGCAGCTCCGCCGCTCACCAACGCCGAGTCCGACCTCTACAGTGAACTGGCGCCTCGCAGGGCATTGGCATCGGCACCTTCTTCCTCCGGGTCCGCGCCGGCCAGCAGCTGATAAGCATCGCCACGGTCATTCTGTCGCTAGCGCACAAGGCGTACCGGCCAGCGACTGCGTCGTAATCGGCTAAGATCCCGACCTTCTAGTCAGCCGTCCCGAGGAGGAGCTCTACGGGCGCTAGTCAGCCGAACCGGGGGCTAGTGCGCGGAACAATAACGTCCCGCGCGGGCCGTACGCGGCGATGTACACGATGCAGCCGTGGGCGATCCGTTAGTACGCGGCCTACTTCGCCCTGGTCCGCGGCATTCCGCACCAGTCGTCGGTCAGCTTCAGGGTGAACATCCCGACGAGGGTTCCCCATCGTGAGCGGTGGCCTGGCCAAAACATTGCCCAGGAGCGGAAGGCCAGAATCTAACAGCAATGCGGCATCTGTTTCCTAAGTTATCGGGCACAAGGCAGCTGAAATCCGTGATCAGCCTCAGAAGAGAGAGAGCCCTTCATCGCCTCTCTGCAGACCTTTTTTTGCTTAGAGAGAAGACATTCGCCTTGACCAAGAGTCGGGAAGTATTGCTGTGCTTGCACTCGCGTCTGCGAAGCGCTTCGCGATCTTCCACTGGGGAGCACTGCTGTACTTCAGGCACCAGCCGCTGTAGTCTCTTAATTCCGGCGTACTCCGTCCCTGGAGATAGGCACAGACCCACGTATCCAGCGTTATCTGAGCTTATCAATTGGTCACAAAAGCTTTGAGCCATTTTGCGCCCTCAAAGGAATCCAGCGACTAAAATGGGAATCGTGCTAATCGATACACATGGTTTACAAGAGCATGGTCGCGGCACAGACAGACAAATCATGGCTGGGCGTCGCCGTGAGTCGACCACTGCTGAACGGAGGTACAGATACATGTATCTCCAATTCTCTCCAATATTTCTCCAATATTTCTCCAATTCACCTCAACCACAAAATTTCCCATTGGCTAAAAAGATGACTAACGATCTGATTGGATGCATTTCCCATCCGGAATGTGTTGGAATCTCGTTCCTGCCTCCGCTGTCACCCTTTCCCAGTAGCATGGAGAGTATTGATGCATTGTAATGAATGGTATAGATTTTAGGACTGTTGAACTGAAGTGTCTGGATGAGCTCTGCTCTACCTACGAGTGACTTGGTTGCCGCTTTCCTTGGCGAGTGGCGTGGTTCGGCCGGGTCGTCAATCGGGAATCACGTTACATACAGTCAAACCAAGCTTCAGTCAAGGTGCCTTGTTGGTGACAAGTGCCCGGCCAGCTACATCCTGATTGAGTTGGCGGGGATTTCATGGCAACAACCATGGACGGGACGCGCGGGATGCCTTGGCCAGGTGGTAGCTAGGGCTTGGTAGCTGAGGCTGGAGGTCGTAGCTGAGGCTGGAGGCTGTAGCTGAGGCGGGGCTGGTGAGCCCCGCCCCCAGCTACCACCTTCATACCCACGTCTGATTGGACAGAAAGCGTGGTGCCCTACCTCACGGCCGCAATCGCCGGCGGAGGGCACTATTGCGGAAGCACCTGACATGATCAGAAATCCTGAATCAAGCAAGTCCAATCCATGTCAGCCATCTCAGATAAACAATCAAATAGTCACACTTCTCTGTCGTTAAATTTGACCAATTGCTGTAATGCAGGACAGGGCGTCATCCTACTGACGCCCACAAGTATGGGCGTCTTGCTATGCGACTCCTAAGCAGCATAATTACATAGTAGCAAGTAAATTAACCACCCCTAATTCTTAGAATAACTACTCTCTATCAATTCCCCTTTACTAACTTTTTTATTGCAGAACCTTGCTGCTTTTACACCCACATTTCAAACAGCACCGCGCTGGGTCTTTTGGGCCAGCTGAACGTGCGCTCTCTCAGTCCACGTGACCACTCAGAATACCTCACGTCACTGTCACTCGGCACCATCACAATCCAGCCCAACACAAAAAAGCAACCGACGATCTTTACACAATCGCTATACTTGTCACACAATGAAACGATGCAATGCTGTAATCACGTTTCCACCCTCAACCCAAGCCTCTCCGTCGGCTGCCATCTACCCAGCGGAACATTATGATGGCGGTGCTCGTCGGCGAGTCTCGCCACCACAATCACAGGGCCAGAGAAGGACTGACCGCCGGGTAGAGCGTCGAGGTCAGACAATACCCCGCTTTCCCTCTTGCCATTTGACATCAGTAACGTTCAGCTTTTACAGACAACCGATTCGAACCAAGGCGACAGCAGAGATGCGCGCACGCACTGGCATCTTCCGATACACGTTCGGTGGTATCAAGAGAAGCGAGGCCGCTGCAAGCCAACATTCAACACCTAGTTCGACGTTCACTACGAGTCCAGAGCCACTATCAGCTGCAGCACGCTTGCCAAGTACTCTTCCAATTGTGTTCCAAAGGACTAGTGGTCATCAAGCAACATGCTCCTAGTATAAACTTCAGCAACGATTTACCTAACATACCTAACAAGTTAAACGGAGTCTGATATTTGACAGGACTACTTTCATACTCCTCAAACTTCTCCCAGTTTTACGGACTACAAAACAAGGTATTGACAGCCGATTCTCGCGCGTCGGAGCTCGAGGATCAAGCGAATCTGTCGGCGCCGCCGTTACGATGGCTTGAGCAAACCTACTCATTCTAGAAGCACTCGCGTGCCGCGCCAAACCGGAAGACACGTGTATTGGCTTCCCTCTATGTAGCACAGTCTCAACAAGTGCTAGGCCCCCGTCGGCGTGCCACCTCCTATTACCTCTACCATAAAGCACTTACATTAAGCAGAACGCACTCAACACGGCGATCTGAGGATCTGTCCTAGTGGGAGCATCCTTCTTTCACTCCGAGCATCGTCAGCAAATACTGCTTCATCCTGCCGCGATGTGGTCATGCTCATCAACCGGCGACTTTAGGGACTTTACGGCAATGCGATGTCTGTCGTCGTTTGCTACCACTTTCCGACATGTGCAGGGCACGAACTACAGTCACTGGTGTAGCCCGTTCGGCTACGTCTACGTGGCGGCTGGTACTTGTGGTGCCCTGCCGGAGGAGGTTCCCCTCCCTGGGGTGGTGTGGTGGGTGTTGCTGAAGTCAATGAACCCGCCTGGCTCCGCCCGCGTCCCCGATAGGAACGGCCGGGGCAGTGAACGATCTCGGGCAAGTCCGTGCCACACTTCCCACTCGCGTCGGACCTCAGGTTCAGCCTCGAGAAGCTATAGAACGCTCTCTAGAAGGCCTTCGATCTAGTCAATATGCCATGTTATCACCATCAGCTTCTTTCATCCTCCAGCAACGACGTCCCAGTCGACACGTCTACCGCTAGAGCACTACGCTCAAGCATCAAATTATATACTGCGTCACCGTCTGCAGGCTTTTGAAAACCCATCGATGGCTCCGGGTACTTCACAACAACGTCGGGCACCTTCATTATTGAAATGACCGGCGCGTCACTTCAATATCGCGAAATCATGAGGGAGTCCTCCCCTGTTTCATTTCTTGCTACCCTAACGCAGACTGACATACATCCTTGACACCGACGATCCGAGAACTTGAATTATGGACTGCATACGACCCTGCCGACGCCTTGCTACAGACTGGGCTCACGAGAAGCAGTCGAAGTATTGGCATCATGCGAGGATGTCGGCGTGTCGAAAGTGCGAGAAACGTCGCGCGGTTCCTGCGCGTTTTGACAGTACTGCGACGTTAACTGTCACCACCATCGCCGTTTTCTCCTTTGACAGCGCCACCACCCATCACGTCCAATATGAGCCTTCCACAATCCAAGCTGCAAAGCAAGCAGCGATCACCTTGGAGCATCGCAGTCGACGTGAGGAGCCTTACGCCAGAGCAATGTCGGACTCAGACCTAGCTGCTCGGTGCTTGCGAGCTATGGGACGCTAGACACTGCTCCTCTACCTAAGTACTCGTGAACACGGGCCGCGGCATCGACGCTTGTATGTCCCGATCGCTAGCAGTCGGGAGTACGCAGACCTCTGTTATGTCTTCTAGCATAGGTCATTGACTCCATCGAGTAATACCTCCGCGCCACCTGGAAGCTATTCACATAACAATAAACCTCGTCGAAACTTGAATCAAGCATCCTTGGCCATGCCAAGAACGCCTTGTATCTTCTAATATCACCTCTTCCAGGGAGAGGCAACTTGCACTGTGGCTAATGAAAAGCCCGCTCTCACTAGCGTATCCAGTTCAACACCTCCTTCAAGTTGGCCACGGATGAGGTAAACGTATGCCCGACAGCCTCCCTCCGAATCGAACGACCATCGGTTACCGTTTCAACCACGTGGCTTTCTCATAGCCATCATACAGGCCGTATGAGCAGGGGCGGACAAGAGTTGCGTTGCCCTCAAGAAGACACAGAACGACGGAAGGTCAATCCCATCTCTTTCTTTGGCTCGGACTGGGCATCGACATCTTTCTCTTCCTCGACGAAACCAACGGAGTGTTCACATGCCCTTCGCAATATACATGTACCAGGTGCAAAGCCAACCTCGTCGCTAGAGAGGAGACCATCCCCAGCAAGATCTCATCATCCATCTCGCCTTCACCGGCTAACAGGCTTTGCTTATGTGTTCTTCCGGGAGAGGTCGACTGAAACTCGCACCTCAGCATCGCCCGACTCTGCTGCTCAGTTAATCTAGTGTCCAAACCCGCGCACCTACAGCTATCATAGCAATTTAGCCGCCATGCGAAGACTCATTGGAGGATTGGGGCTTTCAATAAACACCTTTTCAGGAAACTCGCTCGCCCTTCGATGTATGCATGGGATGAGCAGCCCGACAAGGCCCGACGGCGGAGGAACTTTGGGATGATCAAGGAGGGTGCCAAGGACCCTTCCGAACAGCATCCGAGGGCTGAGGAGGACAACGAGAATGGCTCCAAGCAGGGTGTCAAGATCGTCTGGCAAGCCAATGAGAAGAGGGTGGACAAGCGCGTCAAGGACGTTAAAGACGGTTTCGAGAGTGCATCCTGAAGCTTCATCCTCTTCTCGGAATGGGCTGGTCAACCAGCAGCCAGACCAAGAGAAACCCTAGTCCTAGAAGAAACAAGGTTCGTAACGTCGAGCCGCAGATTTTGGCAATGCCGCGGATTCTGCGAAATTCTTTCGCGCTGGCCTGCCCCCAAGCCTGAGTGCTGAGCGCTTGAGAGCTTTGGCGAATCAAGACAGCACGAATGTGCTGCTGGTCTGCAACTCTGGTTGTTGAGGACGTCTTAGCAAGCGCTTCGGCGTCCGACTTTAGACACCACTCTTGCTCACGCTCTCCCAATTTCCTATCACAATGTCTACAGGGACCCTGGCGTCATTCCACATACACTAAGTAAGTTCTGGCGGGCTGTTCGCCAACATGACGATTCCCAAAGTAGTAGCACCAGTAGTTGAGTCTATTCAGAACTGCCACAAGCCACTCAATCTTTGACATAGAAGTCGAGAAACTCGGTCATCAATTACCTAGTGTTTGATCGCGGTCCCGTCTCGTCCAAGCCACGTTTGCCTGAACGATCCACTGCTCGCCCACAGATTTTTGCACCTGCACCAACCGGGCTCCCACAGTGATTGCCACTACCGCGCCACGTCTTCGACCTCCGATCCCCTCCCTTTGCTGCGGTCCACCCTTTCGCACCGCACGCCATCAATTAGGCGCCGCAGATCTTCCTGGCGACAATTCTCATCCTTGCAAAGTTGGTGTCACGGGGTCTTTTCTCAGTTGACTCTGAATACCGCCTGCCCGGGGAACGAGCCACCAATTGATTGACCCGACCTAGGTACCGAACCGAACGACCGAACCATCAGCCAACGAGTGCAAGCCGTCCGTCCCGTCCAGAATGGCACGCAATCACCGCTATCGACAATCGCCGACTTTGTAGGAGAAGTCCGGTGTCAGACGGCTTGCTACAAGCATCAGATCCGCTCGGCGTTCATCATGATCAGGCCCCTCGCCTGCTATTCCTTCGGTAAATATTATGTCTCCATTCCCTACCGTTGACAGCTTGCCATAACAGCTGACACCTCATCACCAGCCCGTCTTCGCCTCCCAAACACTTTGGAAACCAGAATTCCACCTCATACTCTACCGACAGGTGATTCGGTCGTTCTCAGCGGCTCCACGTCGACATCTGCTTCGCCGTTGACCGCAGCGCACCCTCTGAAATGGGTCATCCCCGCGAACACCAGGCCTCGGCCGACAATCCCGAGGAGGCATTGACGTCCGCCGAGCAGGGCCTACGCTACATCGTGGACAATCGAGTCCAGCCCGACGACGATACTCGCCTGCGCGAATACTTGTCCATTGGGATTTGCCCGGAGAGTAACGCAAGTCTTGGGAGCTTGAGACTAACACGTAAACGGACTGCCAGGTTCTCTAGCTAGCATACATAGGAGAACATGATACCTGAGCCGTATTACGCCCTATACACTTTGAATTCTGGCATATGCTATCCATCCTTGACATTAACCATCGCCAATAGACACCCACAACCATCCTTATAGGTTCTGTGTCCGTCAACCAGCCAGGCAACAGTACTAATCAATTCGTACCATCTTGTGTAGCACACTTCCCGCCTTCTCCAATACATTAAACGAGACAGATATTTAAAAAAAAAATCAATCCAAACACCATCAGACAATCTGGAGCGGGAAGGCCTGCAGGCGTACCATCAAGCTCACTGTCAATTGGGATGGCAGCCCTGAGAAGTCGGAGGTCACTGAGCAGTACGTTTTACAGAACCACCCAGCACCGCTGAGAGATTATTGAGAGAATATTGGAGATCGTCGGAACGCCTTTAAGTTGGCTACACGGTGTACTGCACAGGCGGCAGAGCTATAGGCGGAACGGGAGTCAGATCGAGGCTACGAGGAAAGTGATCCAGGAGGTCGATGAGAGAAAAGCGGCTTCAACATTGGAGCGCGATTGGACCCACGAGAGCCCATGAGGACTCTTTTCTGAGCCGAACTCAACTATTGCAGGCGCAGAACAAGAGGTCGTGGTACAGAGGGTTCGTGCCGCGCCGTGCCGTCTTGTGAGCACTGTAATATTTGTAGCTCTGGGAATGGGAGGATTTGTACTTTTTTCGAGATGATTAACAACAGTTGCTGTTGACTTCACATCTGCAGTTCATACAGCTTGCTCTTTGCTCGCAGTATTTTAGCTAAGGCTATTACAGTTAAGCAACGAATGCAGCCAATCCTGAATTCTATCTTCGTCGAAAATTTCCCTTGAGATGCACTTGTCCCGTTTCTTAGACCTTATCCAACCGATCTAGGATTTAGTCACTAGGTATTCTCTCTTACAGCCAAGGAACCGATAACACTAACACGTCACGCTAGCCTAACTGCCGAGCAGTGTATTGCCAAGAACCCCTCCATTCCGTTCCCATAAATGCTGACAGCAGTTACCTTGTGCGCTTCTACGGCGACGATCTTAGCTGTCAGCCAGCCTATTGGCTCTTAACGCCAATTGGTTACTGCTAACATGACCTCCTTCGGGGAGCACCTCGCGCGCCACTGGCTTGATATCGACATCTACAACTTATTCTATATCTCTCACATCAGTTACACGCTGTCCAGCCATAAATACTACTCCGCCTGGGACAACCTATTGGAGATCCCCGAATCCTGCGCGCGACGATTTCAAGAGCGCGCTGGCTGCAGCACTGCCTTCAGAAGCTGTCGGAGCCGCAAGCTGGCCGATAAGGGCCACGCCGATCTAGGTGGCCTCAGGGTAATAGCAGTAATATTAGCAAGGACCATAACGATAACAACAGCGGCAAGGATGGTAACGACCACCTCAACGGCCTTCACAACGACAATAATAACAATGACAACAACGGGGGAACCCTTCGTTCCCTCCTTGTTACCTTCTCTTTAGTGTCTGCCTCTCCAGACAACAGCAATAAACCTTGACTTGCCGCAGAGCATAATTCTCAACGATGCTCTCCCTATGATTTAGGCTATTCGAAGCAACGCACACCTTTCAAAGGACCGAAGCGAGCAAAATTCCTCCGGCGCGAGTGTTTTGATGTTGCAGCAACGCCCTCCGCCGTTTTTTTCAGGCGACGACGGCCCTGGTTTGGAGTACCTCAAGCTGTTGATTACGACGATCCCTTCTCAGATCCGCCTCCTTCTATCCGCAAAGACGTAACTGTTCTCGCTGGAAACACCATCCGTCCTCAACAACACCAACAGGACGAAGAACGCATCACCCCCAAATCATATTCGCAGCCGCTGCATTACGCTCAAAAGGCCAAGGCAAGTCCCCGATCCAAGGAACCCAGAATCAAGGATGCTGACTTGTCGTAGGCCGCGACAATCACCCAGCCGAGAAGCAACGAAGTCAAGGAGGCAAGCGGCCCCTGGCTACTGGGCGAGATCAAGACCCGCCTGCGGCTGCTCGCCAGGGTAAATGCAGCGGTTATGTAACAGCTGGCGGGCAACGTTTGAATAGATTGCTGCCCTGGGAGATATCTGCGTAGCGCTGTGGACTTCTCGGTCCTGCGGGCCATGTCTAGCTGCTCTACGCCACTTGACGAAGAATCCCGACCGCATCAGAAGCGCGCTCTCGCGTCTCGGTCCGATGCGTTGCGATGTGTTACTCGGTGCTAAAGTGTACGTCTGGGGGTATCGATTCGGGCGCTCCGCAGGGGATCAAGGGGTTTGGTAGACCATCAACGAAGTGGATGACGTTCTCACGCGCAGCGAGATCTAAGGACGAATCACAGTCTTTGCTAGCCGGTTGCTAGGCTAGTCAGTCCTTGTCAGCAAAGAGTCTTCAAGGCAGCACCTCTCTTATAGTTAGCCAGCATTAAGGTGGTGGTAAGGTTGCGTCGTTCAGCTTGGCTTTCGCAAGTCACCGTCCACTTAAGGCAGTGATGCACTCAGCAACTTCAGGTTCACCATCGTCAGAGATGATGGCACCACTAGCACCAGCCCTCCACCAGATTCCTCCACAAAGATGAGTTCTTCGGAGGCTACTTTCGCGGCCAGATCTCGTTGAACACAAAACCCACACGAACACGGCAACCGCAACGCCACGTTAGCAGCACCGGTACTCCATGCACGAAAGCTCTAACGACGAGATCCCCGTGCCGGCGAAGCTCCCTGCCCTTACCAAGCCATCACTGACCAATGGCAGTTCCGCTCGACGCAAGCGTGTGCCCTCACCGGCACGAACGAACAATGCGGAGAAACGAAGATCGAAATCACTGCAACCAAATGGCGTATGGCGTTGTGGTCAGTCTCAAGATGGTCATTGGCGGCGACGGCGGCGATGGGGCACAATGAGTACCAATTCGTCTGCTTCCGAGCGTTCGCACTATCATGGCAGCGCCAGGGCGGCGCCGGAAGAGTTCGCAGTCAAAATAGTTCAAGAAGAATGGTGAAGCTTGGAAAGGATGTTTCAGCCCACTAGGGATCAGGAGGAAGATGCATGACGGTGAGCTGACTGGAACGGATGGAGGGAGGTACACCGTATGCTACGCCGTGGGTCAGGAACTGTCTGTAGCAATAACAATGTCAGAATTAAAGTCCTTACAGTACGCGGTCCGCATTTACGCCTGATCGCTAATCTGGCCGGTGGTACAGACGACATACGATCTGCACCTAAGCATTAACATTGGAAGCCTTTTAGCCGTCACAATCCGATGCCTATCTTATTGCGGCTTCAGAAGTGAAGGATGTCACACAAACTGGCAGTCTTATTCTGACCTTTATTGTTGGCCGAACGCCCAGCAGGCACTGTCATTTTTGTTAACAATTCTGTGTCGAAACGAGGCAGTGAACGAAGAGCCACGGCCCGGAATTTAGACACTAACGAGACTGGACGTGGGCCGCGTTACAAGCGGAATGCTTGGCGGTAGTTCAGCCAAGACCTATAGCTTTCCATCTGTAAGCCCTGGCAGGTCGCTCGCCGCTTGCCGCCACCGAATTCCAGTCCCCTTCTTGAACCTGGGTTCCCTCCCAACGCACAATCAGAAGGCCCATGACCCGCTGTGAGTAGCAACGTTGGAAATGCCAATAAGAATGGCAACAGCATACAACACCAGTTATTCGCTGGTCGTCAGCGACCCAACTACTAGTCCGGCCCTCTCTGGCCTATCTATGGGAGAGCGGACGGGATCCCGAGTTCTCCAGTGGGTATGGTCGTATGTGGAAGTGTGACAAGCTGAAGGTGTCCATGTTGCCGGCGGCGAATGGCTGTCTTCAGGTTTGGGGGAGCAGTTTAGCCGCATTCGCATTAATGTGGGTATCATCGGTAGCTAAAGCAAGGCGCTCATGCGTTCTGGGCCATTGTGTTGCCCGTTTGTCTGTTCGCCTGAACAAAAAAACCACCTTTCTGGTGGCGCGTCGATGTTCCAACCCTGAACATGAGGAAGCGAACGTATAATTACTTATAGCCTAGTGAGTGGTGAGACCGAGCTTAGAAACCCTTCAAAGTCTCTGGCACACATATCAGGAGGCGGCAGCAGGATTCGAACGGCCGGTTGGTGGCGGCAGACAAGGGAAAGGCCAGTATGAACGTGATCGTCACAGGGTTCTCCTGCCTTGAAAAGACGGTAAATGGCGATCTCATGATGACTCTGATAACCTGCGGCCATAAGATGTGACTTTAGACACTTAAGAGAACTCATTAGGCAGATTTCTATAGGCTGGATGGCGCTGGTGTCGGGGCGCCAAGGTGGGAGAAGTAGGCAGGAGGCAAAGAGACTATAAGAAATAGGAACGAACAAGAAAATAGTCCTCATTGAAGTTGGGTTCGAATTCGCAAGAGGAACAGTTGCACCAAATCAAGTGGGAACCGACGAGGAACCAGGGGCAACAGAGAGGGCGGCCAACAACACCACCTTTACTGCCACTTTCCAAGAGGCCGCAATACCTGGTTAGCACCTCGGGATAATGCGATTAACTCGAAGGAACCCTTTTTTTTTTTTTTTTTTT
The DNA here is from genome assembly GCA_030867225.1 of Colletotrichum caudatum. Lineage (NCBI taxonomy): Eukaryota > Fungi > Ascomycota > Sordariomycetes > Glomerellales > Glomerellaceae > Colletotrichum > Colletotrichum caudatum. Next base: position 37,172 of record MU846314.1, read on the forward strand.
TTTGCAGATGGAGGAGGTTTTAGGCGTGCGAAGGTAGTTGTCAGTTTTTAAGAGTTTTGGCAGCATTGCAGCAGGTATATCAGCCAAGTTGTGGGTGAGAGGGGATTCGTCTGTCTTACATGATCGAGGCTTACCGCTTGTGTCCTGTTGAAGTTGTCGTCAGCTGGAACTAAAGCAGAAAGTTGGGGGCAGAGAGGGGAAACGACATACCTTGCTGACTTCAGAGGAATTAAGCAGCATCACAGGCGCCCGCAGCGACTAGGCGAAAGACCGAAGTAGCGCGGCAATGAAGGGATTCTCAAGGGCATCGCCTGGGGTGATCTGGACAAGCTGAGTCCGCGTGAAGAAGCATTAGGCATAGCTTCTTCGCCGTTGGTATCATGTCGAGGTGCATACATGCTTCGGCGCGGTCCTCCGTAGGCTGCGCAAAACACACGTCGTCGCCTGGTTGGTGATGCCTGAGCTCCAGAGTAGGCAAGAAAGCACTGAGGAGGGCACGGGGATCCCGCAGTACTCGAATTGGGGAATGGGCTGTTTCCTGCCGCACAAAGGTGGTTAGTGCTGGAAGAACATGGGGGAGGATGCAATCGAATGTCGCCTTACCTCGTCCGCAACACGGAGATAGGACTGAAATCCAGAACGGCTTGGTTTGCTGCAGCTTGAGATGGAAGCTATTGGGGCCGGGCAAGATTGGCAGCGTGGCTGAGGGGAGTATGCGATTTGCATGACCTCGAAAAGATGCAGATACGCGGCTGGAGGTGGTCATGTTGTCGCAGGCATTATGAAAGCCCAGATCACTCCACGTGTTGTGGTTCTTGTGCTCGGTGGAGGTCTCGATGGGAGATAACGGTAGTCATGGCCGTGACGGATTGATCAATCAAGGCGTCAAAAACAAGCTGCGACAAGCGTCCCGTGCTCGAGGTGGAAGTCGAGGTGGAAGACGACGTTGACCATGAAAGGAGGCACGTCTTAGCAGGCCAAGATCTCAATGCAAAGGTCGCTGTCAGGCGCTTTCTGGGTAAAGTCGAAAGATGGATGTGGTTAAGATGAGGGCACCTGATGGTGACGGTGGAATGGATGGCATGTGATGGCGGAATAGCAAAAATGTTTCTTGGGTACTCGTGCCACGCACCCGCTGACTAACGGGATTTCGGAGACGTGACATCGAAATCTCCGTTTCTAGGTGAGGAAATCCATCCCAGAAATGACCCATGCATTTCACCTATATACATGGTCTCCACGGCCCACTTTGCCGTCCCGGCCCGTACCGCCCACTTCAACAACTACGCACGGTATTACTCTCGGGTTACCGGGGGGGGGACAATGTCAGGTTGTCTAAACATTCCTTCTGTCATAGTATGGTGATGTAGGATGCTTGGATTGTGTAGTCTAGAGGTAGAGGTAGTGCGTGGAGAAGGTACAAGTAGGGACCCGTCATGTGCCTATGGCACCTTCTGTAGGTACCGTCCACATTCGCGTAGATAGGTAGATTGACCGCCTTCTAAATTGGGCTTAGTGTACTGGACCCGCACTAGCTGCCATAAAATATCAGCTAGCTATCTTTGGCTAGCCCCTTTCTTAGCTTTATCTAGATCTCGCGAGTGTGGACGGTACTAACCTTGAACAGCAGATAAGCGAGATACGCTACTGCTCTACGGAGCTAGCGGCTCCAATTCGGGGTCCATTCCTGCTGCACGGTCTTTAGTGACGTAAGGTAGTACCAGGGAGCTGCTACTAATCCTCAAAACTACAAACACTGACGCGATTTTCCACCTGTGCCATGCATTCTTGGCTGTTGCTGTGGCAAGGTTATTGGCAAGTGTGGCGGCCCGGAGGTGGTGTTTCCTGCCCGTAGGAAATCAAGGCCTATCGCGGCAGCCTATCGGCAGCCTTTTAGCTGCCTATCAGCGGCCCAGTGGTTAACCCCATAGAGTGTGCATCACTTTGCCTGCTTGCCCGTACAATTAACACCAACAGTAATATTTGCTATTAATAGGCAAGAAACGTGGGGATAACAACAGACCACTGCTTGCGGCAGGGCATCTTTGACTAACGAGCCACTAAGTAGGGTACATCAGCCTCCCGCAGGCTAACGAAGTGCCCTCCGGTTACAACTACGAATATCAATTTCGCGTCCGATTAGGCCCTAATGTTGCACCAATCAACCCCCAACCATGCCGTGCGCGTCATTTAATCAGTCTACATCTTCACCCAACGCATCACCCTCTCGTTATCAATCCCAAGTTCATTCTACCGCATCACCATGTCAATTGGACAGCTGTCCCATAAGCCAGCGGGGTTTCTAGCCCAGAGCTTGCCTGCATAGCAACAAGCCAGGATCGGATATGCCCAGCAACAGCATCAACAGTAGCAATGTCAATCACAGCTTCGGTTAAGGTCATTCGGCAGCAGCGACAACATCTCCCAGGCAGACCTCGACGCTCTCAATGAAAGCTTCCCCCTCAGCGCCGAATCGACACTCCCGAGCACTTCAACGCCAACCTACAGGTTCTCAATGACATCTCCCATCCCACGCCGCTCCTCGGCTTCTGCGTTCCTCCTTAGAAGGAGGAGATCCTTACTTGCTACCTCCGCTAGCTCAGCGCAGCTCAATACGCATGCGACTTCAAAACCAGCGATTCGAGATGTGCGAAACTACGACAAAGACCCAGGTGTACTCCTGATCAAACTACTCAATTGCGGCATTGGCTTGATCTGAAATACCTTGCTTTGCTGCTGACTCTGCTGCTAACACCCTTCTCGCCGCACCTGTGGATACAAACCAAGTCACTGCGCAACGCGTTGTTCCCTGGCTCCAAAGTCTTGGCAGAACGACTCAGCTCGCGTCATCAAAGTGGGCACAGTCACCAGGCAGTCTGACGTTCAGTTTTGGGAGTATGGAGATTATGGTGCGCCCGAAGACATCGCCAAGTCTCCCCCAAGTCTCCCCTATTCTCACCGACGTTACCTCCGGCCAAATCATGGCCAGAGTTACGAAGGTCAAGTCGTATGTTGACCAGACCAACAGACTCATTCACGCCGTCATCGTCCTCAGCGCCACTTCCCCCAGAGCTAGCAAGATCATCTTCAGACGCTGGTTCACAGACACCTCAGGCAAATTCATTCCTGCTCAATGAGCTGTCATCTACGACGCCGCCGCAGACATTCAAGCCAACGGCCGAGTCCGCCTCCTCGCTGCCGACTTCTTCTCTAAGGCTATCAGATGCCAACAGCACACGAAGTGTCCCTCTCGCGTAGAGAATGCGATGAGCAGCATACGTAAGTAACCCCAGACACACACACACACACACACACACCATCTTGCCTGCAGCGACGGCTAATAGATAGTTCTTTACAGGTTTGCCGGATTACACGCGACGATGATGTTAGGAGAGCTTTGAGGTTTGGCCGAGAAAGCCTACAAGCGTCAATACATGGCGGAGAACTAGCGATGCCAAGAGCGAACATAACTCCTTCGCGGCTAGGCTACAGACGAGACACCAGAACAGAGACAAATATAGGCAATATGGCGTGCAAAGTTATCCTTGTGAGGGGTCTGAACGAGAAGAGGAGCTACATGGGACACTGCGTCACCGCTTCCGCTGGCGAAATCCGCGTGGCGACGCAGAAACTAGCCACGCGACCCCCAACGTCAACAACAAGCTCACCGGCCCAGTAGGCAAATTGCCAAGGACAACAATACTGGTACGACACATCATCCGAGCCGCAGGCGACGACTCGACACCAACGATGTCGGCCCGTTGGCTTCAATGACGGACAGCCACAGCTACCGCTTAGCGCAGCCCAACTGCCCACCCAGCCTTCACCCCAGATACGACAAAGACCCAGGTGTACTCCTGATCAAACTCCTCAATTGCGGCATTGGCTTGATATGTTAGTGATTGGCTGTGCTGCCCGCTTACCACGTTCCTTATAGTGCAGAGGAAGGCGGCAACCTCTGGCCGCCGGCGTCCAGTGGCGAGGTCATAGCCGGTAGCGAGGTCGTAGCCAGACTGACGCTAATATCAGCTACCACCTTTAGAGATCTGTACTAAGGAAGGAAGGTGGCCATTAGGCCAGCTAGGCATTAGCAGGCACGTCTATGTCCAGCCAGGCTACCACCTCACCTAAGGTAGCTCACCTCTGCTTAGCTTGGACTACCTCAAACAATGAATCTCATCAGCGTGGCCATTGACGCGGCAAGAGATCTATTTCCTACCGAATAGCGCCAGATCCTCCTTCGCCGGCGCCTCGAAGGCAACTACACGATGTTTCTTGCGCATACTCACCGTTCTTGTTGTTCTTCTCTAACCACTAGCGGCTATCACGCGAAGTTTCGGGCTACAGGAAGGTCAAGCTTACTTCAGGGTACTGAAATTGCCGTGAAGGAGTTCAGGAGGATCTCAGACACCTCACGCACACCGAATTCGACTTCGGTGGGGTTCTACAAGAGGAGGCAAGCCTTGCGCTACAGTGTCTTCTACGTATCACCAGCGGCGGCAAGGTCCCAGTCACCTGCAATGGTCGAGCACGTCTGCGAAACCTTTCTCCGAGACTGTCTGCTTCCGCATGAGACCGTGGATGCGAGACGACATGTTAAATGAGTGACGGCAGTGCGTACATAGCATCTTTAGCACCACAGCTAGGAGGAAGAGACCTGAACCGAGTGTCAGTCCAAACATGGCGTTCAAGCATGCTGGACAGTTCACAAGTCGCTGACAGAATTCGAGGCGTGATGGCGGGGGCACGGTCAAGAGACGCATCCCAAACTGGCGTCACGACGCTGATGACAGAAGGATCTCAAGGACAGAGCCAGACGCCGCCGGGTGTTTATTGTGATGATTTAGGATGTAATCATATCCCAGACCTTTGCGACCACTTCCGCCTTCCTATTACCTTTGTGGCAGCGGGCAGGGAACAGACACGAGGCCGTGGTAGACTGGTGTATATGGTTCGGAAACCGGTGGTCGACACAAGTGCCGGCTGGCAAGGGGCTGGATTTGATGGGAGCCGATTAAGGGTTTCGTTAGTGGCCATGCAGAATAGAGCAGCCCAGTAATTAACAGGATATCATGTCGTGAGCTTGGGAGCCGCTCACATACTTGCTGCCCTTCCTTGTCGAGCGTTGATATGACGCGTCCCCATTTTCACACGTGCTCTTGACGATGATGCGATTGCAAGGTTGATCGATGCTACGGAAAGAGGAGGGAGGCAAAGTTACCAGCGTTGCATCATCCACGTGAGCGTTCAGGTAGCCACAATCTGTCCGCCGGCCTCCAGACGGATCACGTAGGTGGTAAACAGCTGCGCAGACTTCGATGTGCAAACATGTCATTGAGACGGTAGGGCGATGCCATTTAGGTTCTTCCACAGACTTCGTCGAACGCACCCGGTCGTCCAACATACACAAAGGGCCATGCCACGAAGCCCATCACCACGGATTAAAAGCATGCAAGTAATACATCTGAAGAAGCCAACACAGGTGGATCGGACGGATGGCTGATAGCATTGATACAATGTAGTCGCATAGCATTGCCGGCAGATCACAGAGCCTTAGCCTCCTTGTGAGGACACTGGCAGCATTGTAACACGGAAAGGAAGTAGGCGTAGCGTCGAATGCGGTGGTTGTGGAAGTCTATATCGCAGGCTAACCAGAAGTGAAGTGGACAGGGAACTACGTCAGTCAATATTAGGTCAGGAAAGACACAGGACCTGAAGCAGGACATCACGTCCCTCGTCTTGCTCTCCAATCATTGACCTGCCCCTGACAACAGCAGGAGAAGATATCTAAGGATAGATAGGGAGGACACGCCAACAAAAAGCTTACTAGTCTTACAGCGGTTTTAATGGTATAGGGCTTTAATCCTGGCCGGCAATAGTGTCAGACATGGTGCCGAGACAAGTAAGACCGCTTCGCCTTCTGGCCAAGCTATGGTATCAAACGGTCAAGATACTGACTTTAGTCTTGGGGGGTCAGGCGACGTATACTTTGGGAGGGGGGGGGGGGGGGGTTATTGGAGGGGACATACAACGAGATCAGGGTCTAAAGCAGCTCAGGCGCAATCGTAGAAGCTCTGCAAAGCAAACCTAAGCAGTAGGTAGAATAGGGCATATAAGGTAGTACAGTAGAGCCTAAATGTCCTGCTAGGGATGTTAGCTACAGTTAACAACTAGATAAGGAGTGCCCAAGGTAGCATCAACAGATGCCAATAGCATGCCTACCAGCAGCCGCAAGTCATTCGGCAAAAGGATTCAACAATCCGGTAGAGGTATCAGAGACAGGGCTCCGTCCCTAGGAAAGGACATCGCAGAGGCAGACGACTTCCAAAATGCTATCAGAATAGGTTATTAGCAGTCATAGACCGGTACAACCAACGCAAGGCGTCAAAACAAACGACAAGGGGTAAAGTACAGGAGATACATTCCGGCCAGGCTTAATGGAGGGGCAGACACTCTAGACATTGGCAAGGAGTGTCAAGTAGTAACAACAGGTAGGCCTAGCTAACAAGTAGATAAAGCATCCATTGAAGGACAGAACGCGTCGCTTGTAGGAGGGATGTCTAGGTAAGGAACTTTAATCAAACGCAATGTCTAGAAGGGAGAGCAATTAGCTAAGCTAGGAGCGGCTTAGAGTTAGGTAGTTTGAAATTTAGGCTATA